>VZQC01012433.1:166211-188647 GCA_009823505.1 Rhizomys pruinosus
TTCCAGCTCCACATGGCAGCTGACAACCACCCAGATCTCCAGTTCCAGAAAAATCTGACACCTTCTTCTGACTCCACAGGCATTGCATGACACAAGTGCACTTACACACATGCAGCAATACACTCATACATGTAAAATACAAATAAAATATTAATAAAAATTAACAGTGAGTGTCCTGAAGCCATCCAAATACTTTCTGGGGATGCAACCCTCCCATCTAGCTCAATGCTCTGCCTTTGATAATCAGACCTGTTTGTAAAGGGTTTGCTATTATTTAGGTATCTTTAAGATTCACAAAGCTTCTAGTTGTAGTGTCCCAGCACAAAGAACTGAAAGCACGAACTTGACTGTGTTCATGGGGCTCTAAATGGTACTCGGATGATGGCCATCAGGCCCCTGTCCTCACACTCAGTCACGCTGCTCTTCCTTCTGTCTGCTCTACATCTACCCTCTCAGTCCATGTAATATGTGAATTAAATGTACAGGAAACCCTGTGGTCTACATGAAGCCCCACTCTCAAGAGAATGATCGTAACCGAAAGCAAGAAATGAGAGCAAATCTTTACGCTAGAACAGTGATTAGTTTCCTTCTGTCGCCCTGGAGCTGGAATGACTCTCTTGTTCCCTCATCCCCAGGGTCTGCAATTCGGAGAACATTTTGCAGCAAGTGCTTCTCCTGTCTCAGCCCGGACACTGCAGCCGAGGAAAAATGGGAATGCACTGAAACAACTGGAGGTACTGGGAAATTTAGTAGATAGGAGGAATTATGAATAGCAGTTGTAGATTATGCCCTTTGCTACTAGTCAACTATGAGGAGGTTTACCTGTGCTTTTTAGTATTTTAAACTGGTAGAAACTTCATGAGTAGAATTTTAATCCCAGAACTTAAAAACACATTTAAAAGTCAAATTTGGCTCTGCATGATGGACACGATGGAGAGGAAAATCTAATCTGTGTGAGCCAATGTGGCTTCATCTGTAGGCAGAAGTGGGTAAGCCCCTCTCTCTTCTGACTTCTCTCAGATGTGGGTGATGCAGATGAACAGGATCTGAGGCATCTCGAGAGGAACATGGACAGTGTCAAAAGTCTCAAGAATGAGGAGGAAATTGGCAAGAAAAACAGCATCCTGGTCAGGCCATTTGGGAGATGGTCTCTAGAGCACTCACATTAAACCTTTTCATCAGAAGGCTGAGGTCTGGTTGAAATCTGTTTATTTTTAAATTTTACATGTATCTATGTGTGCCTAAGTACCACATGTGCACTATGTGAAGGCAGGAACACACAGAATTCCAAACAGTGGGGCAGATACACTGGAACTGGAATTGCAGGTGGTTATTAGCAGGTACATTGGTGCTATGAACAGAACCAGGGTCCACTGCCAGATCTGTGAAGTGCTCTTAACTGCTGAGCCATCTATTTGGCCTGTTTTTGCTTCTTTTACATATTTATGTTAAAATGAATATTATAAGCATGCCACATTAAAAGGAGAATTTTTTTTTTGTCTTTTCAAGACAGGGTCTCCCTGTAGCCCCAGCTGTCCTGGAACTCACTCTGTAGACCAGGCTGGCCTTGAACTCACAAAGATCTGCCTGCCTCTGCCTACCAAGTGCTAGGATTAAAGGTGTTTGCCACCACGCCCGGCAAAAGGAGAATGTTTAAACTATGAGATTTCACCCCAAAACTATCAACACATTCCTCATTAGAATATATTTCTTTTTAAAATACTATTTATTGGTGAATTGTGTATTTCAGTCATTGTCTTTCAGCCCAGTTTAGCCACATTCCCCTCTCCCTGCCCCCATCCCACCCCTGCTCATGCCTTCTGCCATACATGTCTTGCATCTTTCTCTCAGTCTTTTCACAAAGTTTTTCCCTGCAGAGGCTTGTTATATGGGCCAGAGTTCAACCATATCATTCAGTTCTTTAACTCAGTCTTTATATTGTTGTTTCTCCCTCCCCTTTGTATTGCTCCAACATATGCCTATATAATCATCACATATGCATCACAATTATGACCTCTGGGAATAAAACTGTATGTTAATTCTGAAATATGTTTAGGAATTCACATTTTCCCCCTTTAATTTTATATTACTCTAAAATATGAATACATAACTTCCACCCATATACAGTAATTACACAGTCTGAAAATAAGTGGTAGGTCAATTCTAGAGCCAGTTAAGAGATTTATATTGTAACAACATAGTTGCTTTCAGATAAAAAGAAATATAACAATAATGTTGTTCAGCTTGCCTTAACACTAGGGATTTGGTGTTAGCATCCACAAATGACTGAAACCATTTTCCATTTGTTTTTCTGGGACTGTGTTACTTCACTTAGCATAATGACTTTGAGTTCCATCCATTTACTTGCAAAGTTCATGATATCATCTTTCTTTTCTGCTGAATAGTACTCCATTGTGTAGATGTACCACATTTTTTGTGATCTACTCATCTGTTGAGGGGCGTTTGGATTCGTTCCAACTCTTCCCTATTGTGAAGAGAGCTGCAATAAACATAGATGTGCATATATCTTTGTGGTAGGATGAGTCTTGTGGGTACATACCCAGGAGTGGTATAACTGGGTCAGGTTGTTTTGAGTCTTTTAAGGGTTCTCCACACTGCTTTCCATAATGGTTGTACAAGTTTACATTCCCACCAGCAGGAGATGAGTGTTCCCTTTTCCCCACAACCTCTCCAGCATTTGGTGTCTTTTGCTTTCTTGACCTTAGCCAGTTGTATCAGAGTGAGATGATATCTGAGAGTGGTTTTAATTTGCATTTCCTTAATTATTAATGATGTTGAACACTTTTTAAGATGTTTCTCAGCCACCTTTAATTCCTCACTGGTGAAGTCTCTGTTCAGTTCTTTACCCCATCTTTTGAGTAGGTCATTTGTTTTCTTCTTTGTTTTTCGAGTAGTCTATATATTCTGGAAGTTAATGCTTTGTCAGATGTATCACTGGTGAAGATTTCCTCCTACTCTGTGGCTTTTCTCTTCACTTCTTTGATTGTTTCTTTAGCTGTACAGAAGCTTTTGAGTTTGATGAGGTCCCATTTGTCAACTGTTGACCTTATTTCCTGTGCAGGTGCTGTCTGATTTAGAAAGGCTTTTCGTACACCTATGTCTTGTAGATTGATGCCAATAGAGTATATCCCTTGATTGGTGCAAATCAGTCATTGAATACATGAAATCTGATTTTGCTTTCATATATTTTAATCTTTTGGCTTTGTTAGGGTATTTCCTTAAAAAGTTGTCAATGTGGTTATGAGATTTCTGAGTAGTACTGAGCTAATGACTGGACTGTTTGCTTTACCTGCACTGAACCAATAGGTTTCCCACTGCTTTTTATAGTGCTCTCTCTCACTGTGAGGTAATTCCTTCACCACAGCAGGAGTGGTTAGATTATACCTTGGCAATCTCTTTCTAGTTAAGTATAGGCGAGTCTTTGATTGTGAGCATGTGAATTATTCTACACAGGAATTTGGTTTTGTAGTCCCAGGAGTGCAAAGAGGCATGTATATCAACTCCACCTTACCCATTTTATTGTGATGTTTTATGGATTCTTTGTTTCAGCATTTATCCATCACCTCAGTTAACCACTGACTGCCATTGTTCTTATCAGATTACTCAGGGAAAATTATTGTTTTCTCAAAGGTAATTGTGAAGCACTTCAAACACAGACATATATAGAGGAAAACCTGTCAGATCTAATAATGAACAGTCGTCCTGGGGAGAGGCTGGAAGGAACTCCATCCCAATTTGTTCTCATGCATATGCCTTCAAGGTTTGCCTTTTCTCCATGTGATTGCTCCCTTGTAGTCAACAACTTAAACAGTGAGGATGGTGCTAGGATAGGTTAAAATTCCACACAGCAGGCTGGAGAGATGGCTCAGTGGTTAAGAGTACCTGCTGCTCTTGCAGAGGACCTGGGTTCAATTCCCAGCACCCACATGACAGCGAAAAACTGTCCATAACTCCAGTTCCAGGAGGATCCGACACTCTCTTCTGTCCTCTGTGGGCACTGCATGGCATGGTACACTTACAAATATGCAAGCAAGACACTCATATGCAAAAAATAATATTAATAAAATATTTTTTAAATTCCACATAATTATTTCCCTCTTAAATAAATGCCTCTTCTGTTCCTGTAACCATTAATTAATGGCCAGAATCCCAATATAATCATGCAGTCTTTATATTCTCATGTTCATGATGAAACTCAGGAAGCCATATTCTTTTGAGGAGGAGAAATTATCCTGAGACTTTATATTAGACAACACTTAGCAGGGTCTTATTGATAACTGCTCCCTTGGCTGAAAGCAACCACTATGAGAAATGGAGCACAGGTGGGAGTCAATGACAACTTGAGTTGTCTACCATTGCCATGAACATGATATCAAGTACTCAGTTTTTCATTTCTTTCCTCCTTCTCATTAAGTCTGCTCTCACTGAGAAGACCCAGGCTGTGACTCACTCTAGGCTTTAGAGTGTAGCCATACTGTGAAAAAAGCTAAGCAGTGCTCATTGTGGAAATCACTACACCCCTGATTAACAGTTACTCTGTCTGCCTTGGTGCTCAGGAACCCCCTACTCTAAGAGAAATTTATATTAACAAAGGGTAGTCTGCAAAGTGTGAGCAGGTAAGATTAGCTTTCTGTCTGAAATAGAAAGACTACTCTCTTAATTTCCTTTTTATAGTTCAGTTCTGTTATAACAGGTGTACTAAAGGCACACTTTCAATCCTGGAATACAGAAGCCAGACACAGGCAGATTTTCTGTGAGTCCCAGGCCAGGCCAAATAAAGGGGAAAAAGAAACAGAAAATGTGACTATATCCATTAGAGATTCTTGAATATGTTTTCTAGAATGGTGGAAGAACACAAGCTTACAAACTAGTATCTTATGAAAAGGGGATTTGCACAGGCCAGCATCAAGCTACCCAGGGTATGGGAGGCCTCCTCTTGCTCCTTGGAAAAACTGTCTACTCCTTGGACTGAAGATTATGTAACTGGTGACTCGAAGGGAGGAGTAGATACATCTAACAGGGGATTTCTAGTCATGTAACTTGTTCTTGTTTTTTGAGCCCATCACATTGCCAATGATTCTCATATCCAAATACTGAGGAAGAGAAATAAAAGCATTTGTCAATGTTTCATGGTATAGTCTTCCTAATGCCTTTTTTCTAAAATTGCAGCCTCTCTGGAAAGAATATCAAACCTGTAAGTCTGTGAGAATTCCTTGGTATAGAAAAATGCAGATGCTAAGACAAGTGTGACAACCTTTCTAGCCATTTGAAGGCAAACTTGATTCTATGTTCCTGAAGGAAAAAGGATAGTAAATAAGTTGGAAAAAAATGGGGGGTTGCTGTCTAGCCAAAAACATATTTTTTTAAAGAAAGGCTTCAATTTTGTTAAATTTTATTTATTTTTGTATGTGTATGAATGTACTGTCTGCATGTAGGTTTGTGCACCCGTGTTGTGCAATGCTGCCGAGGTCAGAAGAGGGTCTTGGATTCCCCTAGAACTGGAGTTCTCCTAGAATTGGAGTCACACATGGTACTCAGCCACCATGTGGGTACTGGGGAGTGAGCCCAGATCCTCTGCAAGACCAGTAGGTGCTCTCAACCGCTAGGCTATCTCTCCAGCCCCTAGGCAAAATTTTATAGTCAAGATTTCCTAGTTCTTGGCAGCAATTGTAGTCACCTTGGATTTACGTGAAGTCGTGTACTAGAAGAACACTGGGCTCTTGTGTCCTATGACTTGTGAGTGGGAAAGCATGTGTGATTCTGTGTGGGTTACATGTTGTATCAGGAGATATTTCACACTAAAAGCACACTTACACTCAAATACTTTCTCAGATCTGTCACTCATAATTTATATGAATGTGTCTACAGTAATTCATTCCCTCTTTACTACATATGAATCTGGTGATGGTTTGCTCTCACCCGCTGCTCCAGGACCCAAATAAAGAGTCTCAGATCTCACATTTGAATGTTAGAAAGTAGAAACATGAGGTCACATGTCCGTGCCAATGCTGTGGCTCACATTCTGAAATGACCTTATGACTCAATCATGGAGTATTAGCAGCAGGCCTCAGATTTTAGAATCCCTGCCTTATGGTGAAATACACAAGTCTCCAGGTTATAGATGCCACCCATCTCCTGAAAGTAGCCTCCATGGTCCCATAAATCACAGATGCAATAAGGATTTCCACACATGTGCACAGTTGCTTGAGTGAAATGCACAAATCTAGCCTTTGGAGTTAGAAGCAGGACAAAATGGCACATCTCTGATTCAGATTCATATTCTACAAGCTGGCCCCAAATCAAAATGAGCACTGAAAGTTGCTTATTACTACTGGCTGTCACTACGGTCTGCACTGTATGGTCCTTCTGACTTGAAGGGCACTGTGATGTACCAAAGTCACTCCCACATAGTGATGTGCTGGAGGCTCTGTGCAGCAAGACACTCAACATGGAAACAGAGAACATGAATCCTGAATCATGGAGGGCAAGGAATAGTGAAGAATCACTCTTATTGCCAGGATTCTTGGTATTTTCAAAGCTTCGGTAGATTGCTATATTTCTGAACATGGGATTGACAGGTAGCACAAATGGAATGTTTGGATAGAAAAAATTCAGAATCCATATAAAATTTTGCTTTCATGAAGTGGAATTTGTGTAGAACACCTAATACATTGTTGACATCAGCACATCAAAACTGGCCTTGCATGATCAGGAAGATAGTACTGAGTCTGCAGAGAGGGCTTGATGGGTAAAACACTTCCCACTGAAGTCTGATGACTGGATTTCAATCTCTGAAACCCACATAAGTGTGAAAAGACAAAAATCCGGCACCACAACGTTGTCTCTGACATCAACATGTTCCCTTAGGGACACATGTGTCCACAAATGAACCTCATATTTGCACTCATACAATAATAATGAAATTGACTAAACACCTTAAGCAAAAGGAAACTGGCTATTTAATGGAGGTTCAAGTGGAGAGAAGCAACGATGAGGCTCTGCCACTGAATCACAGTTTACAGCTTGGGCATAGTATGGAACAAAATCTCATGTCACGTAATGTACAGTGTATTTCATAAATAAGAACTCATTTTCTCCCTGCATCTCCCTCTTGTCATCCACCTCTAATAGGTATAGTATGAACTATCTCACATGCAGAAAAACAAAATGACATTCATCTGGACAAAATTTAATGCCCACGAGGCAGCCCAGTAGCAGGCAGCCCTTGATGATGGACTATCTTATGTTTCAAACATGGCCTTCCTGACTCTAATTTCCTGGAAGGAAAAAGGCTGGAGGTTCTAGGAGAGGAAATGATTCTGTACTGCCCTTGAGGCTGGGTGGAACTTCTGTGACCCAACAAGGGCTAAGGCAGATCTAGGGTGAAGCAGTTTGGCCTCACCTAGCATACCTAGGAAAACGAGGCTCCACTGATTTTCTTCCAGGTATCACGGATTCTGAGGACTCAGAGATTACCTACATAACCAGCAGAGATAAAGAAGCTGAGGGTAGGTAAAGCATCCCTTGTGAACACAGGGGGAGCAGATGCCAGGATAGTCAGGTTATAGCTTCTGCTTCAGAGACTGAACTAAACAGTTTAAGCAAAAAAGAAACTATTTAGTGGAGTTTCAAAAGGACAGAAACAAAGATAAGACTCCATCACTGAATCATAGTATAGAGCTTGGGCATAGTGTACACTCTCCTCTATAAACAAGAACTCAGTTTCTCACTGCACCTTGCCCTCCACCTGCACTCAATACGTATAGTATGAACTATGTCACATGTAGGAAAAAAAACATTGATCTGGCCAAAATGTAATGTCCAGGAGGCAGCCCAGTAGGGCAGCCCAGTAGGACAGCCCAGTAGGACCCAGCCCACACTTGTCATCCATCCATTTCCATATGCTCAGGGCCACATTAAGAAAGCTCCCTGGGCCAGTCATATCAGCAGTTGTCAACATACTGAAAGATACTCTGTTTCCTCCTAGTTCTCCCAGATGGCAAGGCCCTGGAGGAATCACCTGATGTGAGTGCACCTTTCTGTGTCCTCTACAGAAATGTAGCTCTATAAGAAAGTACTCTGTTCTTTGCAAGGCAGACTCTTTGGTGGGGTGGAGTGGGACTCTCTTGCCAATGGAGCCCTGCATCTCTGGCAAAATGAACTTATGTCACTGCAACTGAATTGTAGATTCATTTCCCTCAGAAATGATTTCCTTCTAAGATACAGACTGTGTATCTGCAAGTAGAAATGGCCTTGAGAATACACTCTCTGGGCAAAGCTTTCCTCTGGGGTGATTTTTGGTTGTTTTGTACAATGTCACTACTTACCAAACCCTATTCCCCAACTAGTTTCCTAAGTGATCCTTGAAAAAACAGGCATTGGTGAAGGACACAGTTTGGCCTGATCCTTACAGCCTTTTCTGTTGAGGTGAATCACAACAAAGGGAGCAACTGTATGTATCTCAAATCCCTCCCTTGATGAGGGTTCCTGACAGGAAGAAGGGTGGAGGTTCTAGGAGAGGAAATGACTCTGTACTGCCCTTGAGGCTGGGTGGAACTTCTGTGACCCAACAAAGGCTAAGGCAGATCTGGGGTGAAGCAGTTTGGCCTCACCTAGAGTACCTAGGAACATGAGGCTCCACTGACTTTCTTCCAGCTATCATGCAAAATGCTGACTGGGAGATTACCAGCATAAGCAGCAAGGATGAAGAAGCTCAGGGTAGGTAAAGCATCCCTTGTGAACACAGGGGGAGTAGATGCCAGGATATTCAGGTCATTGCTTCTGCCTCAGAGACTGGGAATGGGAAGAGATCACTGAGGACAGGGGAGGTGCCTGGAGGTTTGGGTCGTTTTCCTTCTTACCCACAGTAAGGTGCTTCAGGAAGATAGTGTTTGGCCTACAGAGAGGGCCCAGTGAGTACAGCATGTCCCATTGAAGCCTTGGTAATTGGACTTCAAACTTTGGAACCCATATAAATGGGAAAAGACAGAATCTGACACCACAAAGTTGTCATCTGAATTCAACATGTTCCCTTGGCATATACACCTGTCCAGAAATGAACTGCATATTTGCATTCATACAACAATAACCAAATTAACTGAATGGTTTAAGCAAAAAAGAAACTATTTAGTGGAATTTCAAAAGGACAGAATCAAAAATGAGACTCCATCACTGAATCACAGTATATAGCTTGGGCATAGTGTACACTGCCTTCTATAAACAAGAACTCAGTTTCTCACTGCACCTCCATCTTGCCATCCACCTGCACTCAATGGACATCAGTCCATTGCTTTTCAACTTAGCATCAGGCAAGCATTTGGGCTGCGGGCAAACTGCTGCCAGACTCTTTATCAAAATATCCCAGTTGCTGCCTAAGTCTTTATTTTCCCCTGGAACTACATCTTTTGCAGCCATGCTTTCTTCCAGGCCTCCACTAGAATGGCCCCCTAAGCTCTGCTTACAGTAGTCAACAACATTTCTAGCCCAAAGTTCCAAAGTCTTCCACATTTCTCCAAACATCCACATGGTCAGGTTCTTCACAGCCAACACCCCACTTTCTGTACCAATAACTGTATTAGTCTCTTTTCTGTTGCTGTGATAAAACACCATGTCCAAAGGAACTTATAAAAGAAAGAGTTTATTTGAGCTTATGATTGACTGTTCCAGGTTCAATTGTGGTGGGAGACATGGCAGCTGTGCTTGGGGACATCAACTTTCTCTGTCAGACCTGTGACTGAAAGAACTCATGGTGGACAAGTCTGAATTTCTATTCTATTCAGAGATTCATTTAATCTAGTCTCCTGTTTTACTTTTGAGACAGGGTCTCCCTATAGCTCCAGATGGCCTTGAAGTCACTATGTACACCAGGCTGACCTCAATCTCACAAAGATCCTCCTGCCTCTGCCTTCCAAGTGCTGAGACTAAAGATGGGCACCACCACACCCAACAGTTCACTCTGTCTAGCCATCCCACATTTGTATCACAGAATTACTCAACCACATTAGCCATTGGCATTTTCTGAACTCTATGCCACATGACAGTACTGGCAACTGTCCGAGTTGTCCAACATGGGGGAAGGTGTTGGCTCATAAAAGCATTAAGTAAAACTGATTAAAAGCCATTCTCTTAGAAGCCAGATGTGGTGGAGTGCACCTTTAATCCTAGCACTTGAGAGGCAGAGGCAGGCGGATCTTCATGAGTTCAAGGCCAGCCTGGTCTACAGAGTGAGTTCCAGGACAGCTGGGGCTACAGGGAGAGCCTGTCTCGAAAAGACAAAAAAAAAAAGTCATTCTCTTAGAAAAATTACAAAGCTGCAAAGAAACAATTTGTGATTTGCAAAAAATAGTAACATATAAACGCTCATCAGTTTTCCTCTTCCTACCTCTGGTGCTACCTGCCACAAAAGCAAAATTCTCNACTGAGAGACCCGAAGGCTAGTCGGCTTCACTCTAGGCTTAGAGTGTAGCCATACTGTGAAAAAAGCTAAGCAGTGCTCATTGTGGAAATCACTACACCCCTGATTAACAGTTACTCTGTCTGCCTTGGTGCTCAGGAACCCCCTACTCTAAGAGAAATTTATATTAACAAAGGGTAGTCTGCAAAGTGTGAGCAGGTAAGATTAGCTTTCTGTCTGAAATAGAAAGACTACTCTCTTAATTTCCTTTTTATATTCAGTTCTGTTATAACAGGTGTACTAAAGGCACACTTTCAATCCTGGAATACAGAAGCCAGACACAGGCAGATTTTCTGTGAGTCCCATGCCAGGCCAAATAAAGGGGAAAAAGAAACAGAAAATGTGACTATATCCATTAGAGATTCTTGAATATGTTTCCTAGAATGGTGGAAGACACCACCGCTTACAAACTAGTATCTTATGAAAAGGGGATTTGCACAGGCCAGCATCAAGCTACCCAGGGTATGGGAGGCCTCCTCTTGCTCCTTGGAAAAACTGTCTACTCCTTGGACTGATGATTATGTAACTGGTGACTCGAAAGGGAGGAGTAGATACATCTAACAGGGGATTCTAGTCATGTAACTTGTTCTTGTTTTTTGAAGCCCATCACATTGCCAATGATTCTCATATCCAAATACTGAGGAAGAGAAATAAAAGCATTTGTCAATGTTTCATGGTATAGTCTTCCTAATACCTTTTTTCTAAAATTGCAGCCTCTCTGAAAGAATATCATAACCTGTAAGTCTGTGAGAATTCCTTGGTATAGAAAAATGCAGATGCTAAGACAAGTGTGACAACCTTTCTAGCCATTTGAAGGCAAACTTGATTCTATGTTCCTGAAGGAAAAAGGATAGTAAATAAGTTGGAAAAAAATGGGTGGTGCTCTCTAGCCAAATAAATATTTTTTAAAGGAAAAGTTCAATTTTTTTTAATTTTTATTTATTTTGATGTGTATGAATCTACTGTCTGCATGTAGGTTTGTGGACCAGTGTGTGCAATGGTGCCGAGCGTCAGATAGAGGGGTCTTGGATCCCCTAGTAACTGGAGTGTATCCTGAGACTCTGGAGTCCACAATGGTACTCAGCCACCATGTGGGCTTACTGGGTGGAGTGAAGCCAGATCTCCACGGACCCGTAGGTACCTTCAAACCGCTAGGCTATCTCTCCCAGCCCCTAGGCCAAAATTTTAGTCAAGATTTCCTAGTTCTTGGCAGCAATTGTAGTCACCTTGGATTTACATGAAGTCGTGTACTAGAAGAACACTGGGCTCTTGTGTCCTATGACTTGTGAGTGGGAAAGCATGTGTGATTCCGTGTGGGTTACATGTTGTATCAGGAGATATTTCACACTAAAAGCACACTTACACTCAAATACTCTTCTCAGATCTGTCACTCATAATTTATATGAATGTGTCTACAGTAATTCATTCCCTCTTTACTACATATGAATCTGGTGATGGTTTGCTCTCACCCGCTGCTCCAGGACCCAAATAAAGAGTCTCAGATCTCACATTTGAATGTTAGAAAGTAGAAACATGAGGTCACATGTCCGTGCCAATGCTGTGGCTCACATTCTGAAATGACCTTATGACTCAATCATGGAGTATTAGCAGCAGGCCTCAGATTTTAGAATCCCTGCCTTATGGTGAAATACACAAGTCTCCAGAGTATAGATGCCACCCATCTCCTGAAAGTAGCCTCCACGGTCCCATAAATCACAGATGCAAAAGGACTTCTACACAGTGGGCACAGTTGCTTGAGTGAAATGCAACAAATATAGCCTTTGGAGTTAGAAGCAGGACAAAATGGCACATCTCTGATTCAGATTCATATTCTACAAGCTGGCCCCAAATCCAAATGAGCACTGAAAGTTGCTTATTATACCTGGCTGTCACTACTGGTCTGCACTGTATGGTCCTTCTGACTTGAGGGCACTGTGAGTACCAAAAGTCACTCCCACATAGTGATGTGCTGGAGGCTCTGTGCAGCAAGACACTCAACATGGAAACAGAGAAACATGAATCCTGAATGCATGGAGGGCGGGAATAGTGAAGAATCACCTTATTGCCAGGAGTCTTGGTATTTTCAAAGCTTCGGCTAGATGCTATATTCTGAAACATTGGGATTGACAGGTAGCACAAATGGAATGTTTGGAATAGAAAAAATTCAGAATCCATATAAAATTTTGCTTCTCAGAGTGGATTTGTGTAGAACACCTAATACATTGTTGATCATCAGCACCCATAAAAATGGCCTTGCATGATCAGGAGATAGTCCTGAGTTGAGAGAGGGCTTGTGGGTAAAAACTTCCACTGAAGTCTGATGACATGGATTTTCAACCTCTGAAACCCACATAACGTGTGAAAAGCAAAAATCCGGACCACAACTATTGTTCTCTGACATCAGCATGCTCCCTTAGGGACACAGTGTCCACAAATGAACCTCATATTTCACTCATACAATAATCAAAATTGACTAAACACCTTAAGCAAAAGGAAAGTGGCTATTTAATGGAGGTTCAAGTGGAGAGAAGCAACGATGAGTTCTGCCACTGAATCACAGTTTACAGCTTGGGCATAGGATGGAACAAAATCTCATGTCACGTAATGTACAGTGTATTCCATAAATATAGAACTCATTTTCTCCCTGCATCTCCCTTCTTGTCATCCACCTCTAATGGTATAGTATGAACTATTCTCACATGCAGAAAAAACACAAAGACATTCATCTGGACAAAATTTAATGCCCACGAGGCAGCCCAGTAGCAGGCAGCCCTTGATGATGGACTATCTTATGTTTCAAACATGGCCTTCCTGACTCTAATTTCCTGGAAGGAAAAAGGCTGGAGGTTCTAGGAGAGGAAATGATTCTGTACTGCCCTTGAGGCTGGGTGGAACTTCTGTGACCCAAAAAGGCTAAGGCAGATCTGGGTGAAGCAGGTTTGGCCTCACCTAGCATACATAGGAACACGGGCTCCACTGATTTTCTTCCAGCTATCCGGATTCATGATGACTCAGAGATTACCTAGCATATCAGCAAGTAGATAAAGAATGCTGAGGTAGGTTAAAGCATCCCTGTGAACACTAGGGGGAGCAGATGCCAGGATAGTCAGGTCATAGCTTCTCTCCAGAGACTGAACTAAACCTAGCTAACAAAAAGAAACTAATTTATGGAGTTTCAAAAGGACAAAACAAAGATGAGACTCCATCACTGAATCATAGCATAGAGATCTTGGCATAGTAGTACACTGTCTTCATAAACAAGACTCAGTTTCATCACTGCACCTGCACTGCCCACCTGCATCAATACGTATAGTGTGAAACTATGTCACATGTAGGAAAAAAAACATTGATCTGGCAACACAAATGTAAGTGCCAGGAGGCAGGCCCACGTAGGGTCAGCCCAGTGGGGCAGCCCTAGTAGGACCCAGCCCACACTTTGTCATCCATCCATTCCATTATTGCTCAGGGCCAATTAAGAAAGTCTCCCTGGGCAGTCATATCAGCAGTTGTCAACATACTGGAAAGATACCTGTTTCCTACCTAGTTATCCCAGATGGCCTAGTCTGAAGGAATACATCTGATGTGAGTGTGCACTTTTCGTGGTCCTCTACAGAAATGTAGCACTATAGAGAAAGTACTCTGTTCTTTGCAAGGCAGACTCTTTGGTGGGGTGAGTGAGTGGGACTCTCTTACCAATGGAGCCCTGCATCTCTGGCAAAATGTAACCTATATCACTGCAACTGAATTGTAGAAAACTTTCCCACAGAAACGATTTCCTTCTGAGATACAGACGTGTATCTGCAAGTAGAAATGGCCTTGAGATACACTCTCCAGGAAAAGCTTTCCTTTCCCATCGGGGGTTCATTTTTGGTTGTTTTGGAGAATGTCACCACTTACCAAACAATATTCCCCAACTAGTTTCCTAGGTGATCCTTGAAAAAAACAGGCACTGGTGAAAGACACAGTTTGGCCTGATCCTTAAAGCCTTTTCTATAATTACAGGTGAATCCAAAACAAAAGGGAGCAACGTGTTGTATCTCAAATACCTCCCTTGATGAGGGGTTCCTGACAGGAAGGAAGGGTGGAGGTTCTAGGAGAGAAATGATTCTGTACTGCCCATTGAGGCTGGGTGGAACTTCTGTGACCCCAACAAAGCTAAGGCAGATCTGGGGTGAATCAGTTTGGCCTCACCTAGAGTACCTAGGAACATGAGGCTCCACTGACTTTCTTCCAGCTATCATGCATAATGCTGACTGGGAGAATACCAGCTTAAGCAGCAAGGATGAAAAGCTCAGGGTAGGTAAAGCATCCCTTGTGAACACAGGGGGAGCAGATGCCAGGATATTCAGGTCATAGCTTTTGCCTCAGAGACTGGGAGTGGGAAGGGATGACTGAGGACAGGGGAGGTGCCTGGAGGTTTGGGTGGTTTTTCTTCTTTGAACACCAAGTAGTGCTTCAGGAAGATAGTGTTGGGCTACAGAGAGGGCCAGTGAGTACAGCATGTCCCATTGAGGCCTTGATAACTGGACTTCAATCTCTGGAACCCATAAAGGGCAAAAGGCAGAATCTGACACCACAAAGTGTCCTCTGACATCAACATGTTCCCTGGCATACACCACCTGTCCAGAAATGAACTGCATTTGCATCCATAAACACCATAACAAACCTAAATAGATAGTTAAAGCCAAAAAAGAAACTATTTAGTGAGTTTCAAAAGGACAGAAACAAAGATGAGACTCCATCACAGAATCACAGTATAGAGCTTGGGCATAGTTACAGTCTTCTATAAAACAAGAGCTCAGTTTCTCACTGCACCTGCATCTTATCCACCTGCACTCAATAGATATAGTATGAATTGTCACATGTAGGAAAAATAACATTCATCTGGCCAAAATGTAATGCCCAGGAGGCAGCCCAGTAGACCCAGCCCACACTTGTTATCCATCCATTCCATATGCTCAGGACACATAAGAAAGCTCCCTGGGCCAGTCATATCAGCAGTTATCAACATATTGACAGATAATCTGTTTCCTCCTAGTTCTCCCAGGTGGCAAGGCCCTGCAAGAATCACCTCATGTGAGTGCACCTTTCTGGGTCCTCTACAGAAATGTAGCTCTATAAGAAAGTAATCTGTTCTTTGCAAGGCAGTCTCTATGGTGGGTGAGAGTTGGGACTCTCTTACCAATGGACCCTGGATCTCTGCAAAATAACTTATGTCACTGCAACTGAACTGTAGAAACATTTCCCTCAGAAATGATTTCCTTCTGAGATACAGACTGTGTATCTGCAAGTAGAAATGTCCTTGAGAATACACTCTCCGGGAAAAGCTTTCCTTTCCCACGGGGGTCATTTTCAGTTGTTTTGGACAATATCACCACTTACCAAACCCTATTCCCCAACTAGTTTCCTAAGTGATCCTTGAAAAAACAGGCATTGGTGAAGGACACAGTTTGGCCTGATCCTTACAGCCTTTTCTATCATTACAGGTGTATCCAGGCAAATAGATCAACTGTATGTATCTCAAATCCCTCCTTTGATGAGGGTTCCTGACAGGAAGAAGGGTGGAGGTTCTAGGAGAGGAAATGATTCTGTACTGCCCTTGAGGCTGGGTGGAACTTCTGTGACGCAACAAAGGCTAAGGCAGATCTGAGGTTAAGCAGTTTGGCCTCACCTAGCATACCTAGGAACAGGAGGCACCACTGATTTTCTTCCAGCTATCATGCAATACGCTAACTGGGAGATCAGTAACACAAACAGCGCTGATCAAGAAGCTGAGGGTAGGTAAAGCATCCCTTGTGAACAAGGGGGAGCAGGTGCCAGGATAGTCACGTCATAGCTTCTGTTTCAGAGACTGGGAATGGGAAAGGATCATTGAGGACAGGGGAGGTGTCTGGAGGTTTGGGTGGTTTTCCTTCTTTTAACACAATGTAGGATGCTTCAGGAAGGTAGTTTTGGACCTACAGAGAGGACTCAGTGTGTAAACATATCCCATTGAAGCCTTGATAACTTGACTTCAATGTCTGGAACCCACATAAATGGGAAAAGACAGAATCTGACACCACAAAGTTGTCCTCTGAATTAAAAATGTTCCCTTGGCACATACACACCTGTCGAGAAATGAACTGCATATTTGCATTCATACAACAATAACAAAATTAACTAAACAGTTTAAGCAAAAAAGAAATATTTAGTGGAGTTTCAAAAGGACAGAAACAAAGATAAGACTCCATCACTGAATCAGAGTATAGAGCTTGGGCATAGTGTACACTGTCCTCTATAAACAAGAACTCAGTTTCTCATTGCACCTGCATCTTGCCCTCCACCTGCACTCAATAGATATAGTATGAACTATGTCACATTGTATTTACCCTGACTGGCAGTTTTTTCAGCTAGGGTCCGGGGAGAGAATAACCTGAATGAAGAGACAAAAAACCAAACACAAGGAGAAGACCAGGTCTATAATCTGATCGAGGTCTCATTGTTTTTATTAGGTGCAGGGTTTATATAGACAAGGAAGTGGGAAATTTGTGGTGGGAAAGGGGGCAGGCACAGTTCAGGGAGAGGGTACATTTGGAGAAGTGCCAGGCACTCACAGATCTTGGCACTCATAAATTTCTGAGATAAGCAAGGTGTACTCATAAATTCCTGAGATAAGTAAGCTGTGCTGGTAAACTCATGAGATAAGCAAGTTAGTAATTTTCTGCAAGCATGTATGTCCGACAGCTTTGGCTCCCAGCATCTCCTCCCTTCTTTTATACAAAAAGGGGAGCCCCACTTGTAGGGGTGGGCTTTAACCAATTGTGTTGTAAACTTTATTTTTACACTACGGCCAGTTAATATCCAAGAATACCACCAGGAAGTAAGCTGATTGTCAAGTGTAAGCAATGAATGTAACATTCATGTTAAACCAATTTGCAAGTATCTATGTTCATATTTTGAACAACCCAAGGTTCCCACAGTCCAATTGGAGAAGCTTGTATGCACAAGCATGTTGATTAATTAAGAGTCCAGTCCATATTGTTGTAGTCTCACAATTCACCCCAGTCTCTCTGCAGCCCTTACATTCTACCACGCCTCCTCTTCCGCAAGTTGTTCCCTAGGCTTTGGGAGAGGGGAGGGGCACAGTGGGTGAGAAGCAAAGCAGTGTTTTCTCTGGGGATGTAATTTTTGACTCTAGTCAGGTTGTTTCCCTTCATGGGTTGACAGCTTATCCAGGGTACCTTTTTAGTCCTACTAACAAAGCACAAGCAATTAGATGTACAGGCATTTAAACAATATTATTATGGCAAGCTAAGCTGTGAGCATAGACACAGATGTTTGGATGGTATGTTAATCCACAAGCTGTGGTTTTTCTATAAAAGATGACAAGTTTTTATTGTGGCTCATATAATCTCCTAACCACTAGAGGACATAAGCTTATGGCATCAGCCATGAATTATTCCTCCAAGGAGAGAGCTAATAGCCAATTAGATTTGGGATATGTATAGACACATGGCTGCCACTGTTGCACAGTATCTCCAGGCAGTTGAGGTGTAGCTGATACTGACACAGGAGTCTTGCTTGATTCAAGGAGACCAATATTTTGCTTTATCACATTAGTGGCCTTTGGTAATGCTCTCTGGCATTTCAGCGGCCAACTGCACATTAGCAAGTGATGTCTCAAAATATTTTTTCATGCTTACACCAGGTCTTCGACAACAGGGACTTACCACCTTTCTCCTTGCAGATATCCCATTTTTTATAGGCAAGGGCCTTTATAATTTGGGGGGCTTGGATCCCCCAGCCAACATCTCCTTGGCAGAACAATCCATTGTTGCCATCAGGGCTTTCCTGTATTAACATATTGTGCTCAATTGTACCACTTATAAATTACATTTATATTTGGCTCTAGATAGAGTATTATCTTTGTACAGTTTTTATGTCTATCAATCAATTAAAGAAGGTAGTTATACCTGTTTTATAAGCATTTACCATTATAGCAGTTGGTTCTAATTTACAGTTGGGGAATGACTTTATTACCATCATATTTTTCTTTTTTATATAAAGGTGAGAGGTAGAAAGGTTTCTCAGCATCTGGAAGGTAAACTTCATTAGACCACATTATAAACAGTTATCCCAAATAGAATTTAGAGAGATGCTCAGTATCTGTGACTCAGGCAATCTGAGGTTCCTTTTTCTTTAATGTTCAGATGGGTCAGCCTCTCTGCTGGCATTTCTCAGTCCATCTTGCAGTCAAAGATTGTGTATTTTCAGGCATTTAGGTTGGTGTTTTTACCTGTGAGAACATACAAATCTCCTTCCATTGTTAGTTTCAAGATTTTAAAATTAAAAATTTATCAAAAAGTTTGGAATATAGAGGGAATATTATACCACCTCCCTCTTTTTTGATCAATAGATGACTAAATTGTATTACAAATACCCATAAACAGGAAGCAAGGTATAAGTTTTCATCAAGTTTACCCAAACTGTTTATCCTTGACTGTATGCTTATTTGGGAAGTGAACTCAGACTTAATTTCTTTAAATTATCCTACAAGTAAAGGAAAAATGTTACAAGGTGATACTGTATAACACAGAAAAATACAGAGACCATTTGTGTGCCTTAACCCTAAAGCCATTGTTGGAAATTCAATACAGATTACAAATAAAACAATTAACATCTTATATTTCCAATTAGTTGAAATGTATTAGCATTTTAAACTGTAAACCTTACAAGGTGGATTATAATAGCTGTCTTTTTCCAAGTTGTTGGCCTTTTCTAGGCCTGGCATGAAAACCTACTTTAAAGATTTTTTAATATCTAGTTCTTAATAAAAATTTTTTACAGTTCTTATGTTCATCAGTTAATTAAAGATTGGCTAGATATGTCCCATGAGAAGTTGTTACCATCATTACCATCTCGATTAATTTTTTATACACCTTTTATTTTTTATTTTTAAATATCCAAAAACTTATTAACACTTTAATACACTGAAAACCTGGTTGCATCTTTGTTTTAGATGTTGAAAGAGTGTAACCAGTGCAGATTCATTATTTTAAATTTTTTGATAGATAACCCATAACCTTTGTTGAAATTGAACTATGTTTTGGCTGTTTAATATAAATTTGCATCTTAAGATGGAAGGGCCAGTTCCAACTTAGAGGCAATGTTTTTATATTATCATGTCTGTTAACATAATATACTTAGAACACAAAAAGTACACTCACCCGTACACACGTGTGTGTGCACATACATACACACACATACATACATAAGAAAGATTTGTTAGGTTGACCTGTAAGAGAAAAAATCCATATTAAAGTAGACAGGCCAAAGTTGTTTGTAGTCTTGGAATGATCCATGTTATCTTACTATTAAGGACTTTGGAAGAATAATAATTATTTATAATTATAGCAACTATAAGCATCATTAATTATTATTATCAATAATTATTATTAACCATTATTAGTCACAACAATCATTAATTATTATGAATAATTGTCAGTAATAATAGCCAACAATGAACAATTTGCCATTTGACTGTATTTTTATCAATTGTTATTAATAATTATATCCAATAACAATAATTGTAACCATCAATAACAATTACTAATAATAATTAACAACAATCCATAAAGCTCACCAGAATTGGTTTCACGTGGACTGTTCTCATGTGGTCCCTAGAAATGAAACCTAATTTTTCTTAAAAATGTTAAAAGTGACATGTGTCAAGTATAATAAATATATAGCAGTGTTATAGAAGCTAATGTACCAACAGGAAGTCACAATAAACATACAAGAAATTAAAGACTAGATCTGTAACACATGTAAGGAAAACAAAAGTTATGTTTTACTTTAAGTGTAAAATAGTCTCTATAAATGTGATCAGTACTTTATGCTCACACTTATACACAAAGTTTTTAGAACTTAGTTTTGGTGATGGCAATTTATAAAAGTTGTACTGAACAGAGGCACAGACATACATTGTTATCATATATAGATATACACACATTGGAAAAAACACCATATACTGTCCATCAATGGTCTGATAGATTTCTAATATGTTGTTACAGAGCTGTTAACAGTATCACCCACATAGATACGCAATTTATCTATACATTTATGTAAGAGATTTTTATCCTAGTGGTTGTATTGAATAAACTTACATACTTTGTTGTAAAACAGCTTGAAAGGAAACTGAAGTTAGGATACCTGCAACTTTAAAACAGTTTAATTTGGAGATTAAATCCAGTCTTAATAGATAACAAATAAAACCTTTAGAAAACCAGTTTAGAATTTTTTGTAGGAACTTAGGAACCCGGGTTCAAATTAGGCCTTTGAAAAAGTTTAAGAGGCATGCCAAAAGTAAACTTAATTTATGTGGACAATATAGAATGAAAGAACTTTGAAGTGGCCACTTTTAACAGAAACCAACACAGAAGAACACACATGACACAAATCTCAGACACATGAGAGAACAGTTAACACACAGAGAGATTGCATAGACATATGATTTAATATAATGAGAGATTTACTTTTTCCTTTTTTTAAATCTTATATAATGACTTGATGTCAAGGTATAGAAAGTTATTAGTTTTATGATCTATTGCACACCTTGGCTGTGCAGGGCTGTGGAACTACTAATTTTGTATTGTTACATTTACACACAATCATTTAGAGTTTAAGACACTTTTTAGTTAACTTAATTAAAACACTTTTTTACTCAACGCCACCAAATGTTGGATTGATTCACTAAATGCCTGTTCCACCTTAACTATCAATCCTGTCAAGGAGGGCCAACTGCCTGGCATCTTATTATGATGGATTTTTTATTTCCAGGGGAGTGGAGCAGTAAGTACCAGCTTTAGCTGCTTGAAGCTTGCAGTGTGGGCCCTTTGTGTGTATGTTTGCCTGCAAAGGAGAGAGGGGAGTCTCTTCCAAGCCTTAAGGGCAGTGTGTTGAATTTGTGTGAGAAAATTTTGTCTGTTTTTTATTTGTGGTGCGAGGACAGTTGTCCGATAATTTGTCTAAAGTCAAGTCTTTAGAGGGGCCAGCAGCGGCCGAATTATGGCAGGCAGCGTCCTGGCATCTTTTAGTATAGTCAGCTTTTTATAGGAGAAAATCTCCTCTTGTTAAAACAGCTTTAGTCAATAAGTTTCAATCAAGGAAGAGACTGTATTGTTTGATTTTTTTTATGTGTTTAAGTTTAAGACGGTGGTACCGTGGAATTTTAGTAATTAGAATTTTTTTTCCCTCTTTTTCCGTGGCTTTCCACTCCCCCGGGCTTTCCCTCTGGTTCTGTCTCTCCCTTATCAGAGTTTGGAGGCGTAGCCTTGTTAAAATCTTTCTCGGTGGTTTTGGAATGGGATCTGGTAACTGAAATAAGGGAACAGTGGCTTGTCTAGTTATTTTTAAGTCAGATTGAGTGTTGAGTGCTGGAGAGCAAAAAGGGGGCTGACAGGCTTTGCCTGGGGTGTTTGGGGACAGTGATGTGCTCAGAACAGCTGCCTCCACCTCTGTGCAGCCAAAGCAGCTCTTGGGCTGGGAGGGGAGTTTGTCTGAGGCACAGTTGCTGAGGCGGGCTCTCCCAGATCCTGCATTGAGATGGAAATAGAATCACAAACTGAGGGGGGCCTAGACTGTTCTTTTAAAGCCTTTTTTCCCTCTTTAACTACTTCTTGGAGGTCTGGCCATTTGCTTGAAACCTTGAGGACATCATGAATTAAATTTCAATAGGAAAAGGCCTGAACAGGTATTTTTTCTGGACCAAAGGTTTTATAGAAATCCTTGCTGGGTGTGGTGGCACACGCCTTTATTCCTAGCACTTCGGAGGCAGAGGCAGGTGGATCTTTGTGAGTTCAAGGCCAGCCTGGTCTACAGAGTGAGTTGCAGGACAGCTGGGACTACAAGGAGACCCTGTCTCGAAAAGACAAAAAAAAATAAATAAATAAATAAATAAATAAATAAATAAATAAATGATTAT
>VZQC01012433.1:188694-239692 GCA_009823505.1 Rhizomys pruinosus
AAAAAGAAATCAGTCTCTCACTCCGCATCATCTTCTTTCATCAATGGTTCCTTCTCAGGGGAACCAAGGGCAAACATCAAAAATGAAGGCAAAAAAATTCTCAGGGTCCTTTGTCTTAACTCTAATTCCTCACATCCTGAGTGACTCCTTAAGACCCCTTAAAAATAAACTATGTTTGTCCAATGTCTGTCCCATAGTTCCTTCTTTCCTGAGGGATTTTACTGAGCCCTGTAGTTCCTTCTTTCTCTAGGCATCTTTTACTGAACTTTCCAGTTCCTTCTTTCTCGAGGAACTTTTCCTGAATTTTGTTTCTTAACCCTGTCCTTGTGTTTTGAGGGTTCACTGACCCAGCATCACATGTAGGAAAAAATAACATTCATCTGGCCAAAATGTAATGCCCAGGAGGCAGCCCAGTAGGGCAGCCCAGTAGGACAGCCCAGTAGGACCCAGCCCACACTTGTTATCCATGCATTTCCATATGCTCAGGGCCACATTAAGAAAGCTCCCTGGGCCAGTCATATCAGCAGTTCTCAACACACTGAAAGATACTCTGTTTCCTCCTAGTTCTCCCAGATGGCAAGGCCCTGGAAGAATCACCTGATGTGAGTGCACCTTTCTGTGTCCTCTACAGAAATGTAGCTCTATAAGAAAGTACTCTGTTTTTTGCAAGGCAGTCTCCTTGGTGAGGTGGAGTAGGACTCTCTTACCAATGGAGCCCTGCATCTCTGGCAAAATGAACTTATGTCTCTACAACTGAATTGTAGAATCATTTCCCTCAGAAATGATTTCCTTCTGAGATATAGACTGTGTATCAGCAAGTAGAAATGGTCTTGAGAAGACACTCTCCAGGAAAAGTTTTCCTTTCCCACGGGGGTCATTTTTGGTTGTTTTCAACAATGTCACTACATACTAAAGCCTATTCCCCAACTAGTTTCCTAAGTGAACCTTGAAAAAACAGGCATTGGTGAAGGACACAGTTTGGCCTGATCCTTACAGCCTTTTCTATAATTACAGGTGTATCCAGGCAAATGGATCAACTGAATGAATCTCAAATCCCTCCCTTGATGAGGGTTAATGACAGGAAGAAGGGTGGAGGCTCTAGGAGAGGAAATGATTCTGTACTGCCCTTGAGGCTGTGTGGAACTTCTGTGACCAACAAAAGCTAAGGCAGATCTGGGGTGAAGCAGTTTGGCCTCACCAAGCATACCTAGGAACAGGAGGCTCCACTGATTTTCTTCCAGTTATCATGCAGTACACTAACGCTAATGGGGAGATCAGCAGGAAGAGCAGCACAAGCAGCCCAGATGAAGAAGCTGAGGGTAGGTAAAGCATCCCTTGTGAACAAAGGGGAGCAGACACCAGGATAGTCAGGTCATAGCTTCTGTTTCAGAGACTGGGAATGGGAAGGGATCATTGAGGACAGGGGAGGTGCCTGGAGGTTTGGGTGGTTTCCCTTCTTTGAACCCACAGTAGGGTGCTTCAGGAAGATCATGTTGGGCCTACAGAGAGGGCCCAATGAGTACAGCATGTCCCATTGAAGCCTTGATAACTGGACTTCAATCTCTGGAACCCACATAAATGGGAGAAGACAGAATCTGACACCACAAAGTTGTCCTCTAAATTCAACATGTTCCCTTGGCATACACACCTGTCCAGAAATGAACTGCATATTTGCATTCATACAACAATAACAAAATTAAATAAATGGTTTATGCAAAAAAGCAACTATTTAGTGGAATTTCAAAAGGACAGAAACAAGGATGAGACTCAATCACTGAATCACAGTATAGAGCTTGGGCATAGTTTACACTGTCTTCTATAAAAAAGAACTCAGTTTCTCACTGCACCTCCGTCTTGCCATCCACCTGCACTCAATAGATATAGTATGAACTACATCACATGTAGGAAAAATTTACATTGATCTGGCCAAAATGTAATGCCAAGGAGGCAGCCCAGTAGGACCCAGCCCACACTTGTTATCCATCCATTTCCATATGGTCAGGGCCACATTAAGAAAGCTCCCTGGGCCAGTCATATCAGCAGTTATCAACATATTGACAGATAATCTGTTTCCTCCTAGTCCTCCCAGGTGGCATGGCCCCGGACGAATCACCTGATGTGAGTGCACCTTTCTGGGTCCTCTAGAGAAATGTAGCTCTATAAGAAAGTAATCTGTTCTTTGCAAGGCAGTCTCCTTGGTGAGGTGGAGTGGGACTCTCTTACCAATGGAGCCCTGCATCTCTGGCAAAATGAACTTAAGTCACTGCAACTGAATTGTAGAATCATTTCCCTCAGAAATGATTTCCTTCTGAGATACAGACTGTGTATCTGCAAGTATAAATGTCCTTGAGAATACACTCTCCAGGCAAAGCTTTCCTTTCCTACGGGGGTCATTTTAGGTTGTTTTGGACAATGTCACCACTTACCAAACCCTATTCCCCAACTAGTTTCTTAAGTGATCCTTGAAAAAACAGACATTTGTGAAGGACACAGTTTGGCATGATCCTTAATGCCTTTTCAATAATTATAGGTGTATCCAGGCAAATGGATCAACTGTATGTATCTCAAATCCCTCCCTTGATGAGGGTTAATGACAGGAAGAAGGGTGGAGGTTCTAGGAGAGGAAATGATTCTGTACTGCCCTTGAGGCTGCGTGGAACTTCTGTGATCAACAAAGGCTAAGGCAGATCTGGGGTGAAGCAGTTTGGCCTCACCAAGCATACCTAGGAACAGGAGGCTCCACTGATTTTCTTCCAGTTATCATGCAATACGCTAACTGGGAGATCAGCAGCACAAGCAGCACAAGCACCATGAGCAGCTGGCATGAAGAAGCTGAGGGTAGGTAAAGCATCCCATGTGAACAAGGGGGAGCAGATACCAGGATAGTCAGGTCATAGCTTCTGTTTCAGAGACTGGGAATGGGAAGGGATCATTGAGGACAGGGGAGGTGCCTGGAGGTTTGGGTGGTTTTCTTTCTTTGAACACAAAGTAGGGTGCTTCAGGAAGATAGTTTTGGGCCTACAGAGAGGACTCTGTGAGTAAAGCATGTCCCATTGAAGCCTTGATAACTGGAATTCAAGGTCTAGAACCCACATAAATGGGAAAAGACAGAATCTGACACCACAAAGTTGTCCTCTAAATTCAACATGTTCCCTTGGCATACACACCTGTCCAGAAATGAACTGCATATTTGCATTCATACAACAATAACAAAATTAACTAAACAGTTCAAGCAAAAAAGCAACTATTTAGTGGAGTTTCAAAAGTACAGAAACAAAGATGAGACTCCAACACTGAATCAGAGTATAGAGCTTGGGCATAGTGTACACTGTCCTCTATAAACAAGAACTCAGTTTCTCACTGCACCTCCATTTTTCCTTCCACCTGCACTTAATAGATATAGTATGAACTATGTCACATGTAGGAAAATAAACATTCATCTGGCCAAAATGTAATGCCCAGGAGGCAGCCCAGTAGGGCAGCCCAGTAGGACAGCCCAGTAGGACCCAGCCCACACTTGTCATCCATCCATTTCCATATGCTCAGGGCCACATTAAGAAAGCTCCCCGGGCCAGTCCTATCAGCAGTTGTCAACATACTGAAAGATACTCTGTTTCCTCCTAGTTCTCCCAGATGGCAAGGCCATGGAAGAATCACCTGATGTGAGTGCACCTTTCTGTGTCCTCTACAGAAATGTAGCTCTATAAGAAAGTACTCTGTTCTTTGCAAGGCAGACTCTTTGGTGGGGTGGAGTGGGACTCTCTTGCCAATGGAGCCCTGCATCTCTGGCAAAATGAACTTATGTCACTGCAACTGAATTGTAGATTCATTTCCCTCAGAAATGATTTCCTTCTAAGATACAGACTGTGTATCTGCAAGTAGAAATGGCCTTGAGAATACACTCTCTGGGCAAAGCTTTCCTCTGGGGTGATTTTTGGTTGTTTTGTACAATGTCACTACTTACCAAACCCTATTCCCCAACTAGTTTCCTAAGTGATCCTTGAAAAAACAGGCATTGGTGAAGGACACAGTTTGGCCTGATCCTTACAGCCTTTTCTGTTGAGGTGAATCACAACAAAGGGAGCAACTGTATGTATCTCAAATCCCTCCCTTGATGAGGGTTCCTGACAGGAAGAAGGGTGGAGGTTCTAGGAGAGGAAATGACTCTGTACTGCCCTTGAGGCTGGGTGGAACTTCTGTGACCCAACAAAGGCTAAGGCAGATCTGGGGTGAAGCAGTTTGGCCTCACCTAGAGTACCTAGGAACATGAGGCTCCACTGACTTTCTTCCAGCTATCATGCATAATGCTGACTGGGAGATTACCAGCTTAAGCAGCAAGGATGAAAAAGCTCAGGGTAGGTAAAGCATCCCTTGTGAACACAGGGGGAGTAGATGCCAGGATATTCAGGTCATTGCTTCTGCCTCAGAGACTGGGAATGGGAAGAGATCACTGAGGACAGGGGAGGTGCCTGGAGGTTTGGGTCGTTTTCCTTCTTACCCACAGTAAGGTGCTTCAGGAAGATAGTGTTTGGCCTACAGAGAGGGCCCAGTGAGTACAGCATGTCCCATTGAAGCCTTGGTAATTGGACTTCAAACTTTGGAACCCATATAAATGGGAAAAGACAGAATCTGACACCACAAAGTTGTCATCTGAATTCAACATGTTCCCTTGGCATATACACCTGTCCAGAAATGAACTGCATATTTGCATTCATACAACAATAACCAAATTAACTGAATGGTTTAAGCAAAAAAGAAACTATTTAGTGGAATTTCAAAAGGACAGAATCAAAAATGAGACTCCATCACTGAATCACAGTATATAGCTTGGGCATAGTGTACACTGCCTTCTATAAACAAGAACTCAGTTTCTCACTGCACCTCCATCTTGCCATCCACCTGCACTCAATGGACATCAGTCCATTGCTTTTCAACTTAGCATCAGGCAAGCATTTGGGCTGCGGGCAAACTGCTGCCAGACTCTTTATCAAAATATCCCAGTTGCTGCCTAAGTCTTTATTTTCCCCTGGAACTACATCTTTTGCAGCCATGCTTTCTTCCAGGCCTCCACTAGAATGGCCCCCTAAGCTCTGCTTACAGTAGTCAACAACATTTCTAGCCCAAAGTTCCAAAGTCTTCCACATTTCTCCAAACATCCACATGGTCAGGTTCTTCACAGCCAACACCCCACTTTCTGTACCAATAACTGTATTAGTCTCTTTTCTGTTGCTGTGATAAAACACCATGTCCAAAGGAACTTATAAAAGAAAGAGTTTATTTGAGCTTATGATTGACTGTTCCAGGTTCAATTGTGGTGGGAGACATGGCAGCTGTGCTTGGGGACATCAACTTTCTCTGTCAGACCTGTAACTGAAAGAACTCATGGTGGACAAGTCTGAATTTCTATTCTATTCAGAGATTCATTCAATCTAGTCTCCTGTTTTACTTTTGAGACAGGGTCTCCCTATAGCTCCAGATGGCCTTGAAGTCACTATGTACACCAGGCTGGCCTCAATCTCACAGAGATCCGCCTGCCTCTGCCTTCCAAGTGCTGAGACTAAAGATGTGCACCACCACACCCAACAGTTCACTCTGTCTAGCCATCCCACATTTGTATCACAGAGTTACTCAACCACATTAGCCATTGGTATTTTCTGAACTCTATGCCACATGACAGTACTGGCAACTGTCCGAGTAGTCCAACATGGGGGAAGGGTGTTGGCTCATAAAAGCATTAAGTAAAACTGATTAAAAGCCATTCTCTTAGAAGCCAGGCATGGTGGCGTGCACCTTTAATCCTAGCACTTGAGAGGCAGAGGCAGGCGGATCTTCGTGAGTTCAAGGCCAGCCTGGTCTACAGAGTGAGTTCCAGGACAGCTGGGGCTACAGAGAGACCCTGTCTCGAAAAGACAAAAAAAAAAAGTCATTCTCTTAGAAAAATTACAAAGCTGCAAAGAAACAATTTGTGATTTGCAAAAAATAGTAACATATAAACGCTCATCAGTTTTCCTCTTCCTACCTCTGGTGCTACCTGCCACAAAAGCAAAATTCTCCCTACTCAGATGTTAGTGGATGGCACCCCAAGTTATTTGTCTTCTAAGACACAAGATCCCACATTTCATGCTTTCACTGACTAATAAAATTCACAAAATAGTTTAAGTAACTTATCACAACTTGCTGAGTTTTTCTTTTGTCAAATATGAACAAGTAAACAAAAATTCCTCCACCCAAACCACCAAAACTATCATGTCATTAAAAGGAGAGTTTAACCTCAAAAAAAGATGAAAGAAAATACTGTGAAACTAAAGGGCGGTCCTTTAACCTGACACTGTTTAGCTTTAAGCAAATACATTACACAGTATTGGTTGGTTATTCAGTTCTGCTAAATACTGCTAAGAATTTAGTTGCAGACCAGCACTGGTACTTGGTGATCACTGTCCTGGTTTGGTAATACAGGCTTCTGCGCTAGTACAACTATGCGCCCGGCTGTCGTAATGATTTGGCACATAGCATGACGTTGCACGCAAACCAGATTTCTCGCCCAGTGAAGCTTCCTCTTTTGTTCAAGATTTGGAGGGAAACAGAAACCAGGAGCAACTAGTGAAGCAGGCGAGGGACAGACAGATGGATTCATTGTGCTCATTGCATCTCTTTTGTAAAACTGTGTATTTTATTTTATTTTATTTATTTTTTTTTTTTTATTAATTTTATTTATTTCTGTATGTGTATGAATGTACTGTCTACATGCAAGTCTGTGCACCCGTGTCGTGCAATGCCGCGGAGGTCANGGCCTCACCTAGCATACCTAGGAACACCAGGCTCAACCGATTTTCTTCCAGATATGATGCAAACTGATCGCTTGGAGACTGCCAGCAAAACCAGCTCAGATAAAGAAGCTGAGGGTAGGTAAAGCATCCCTGGTGAACACAGGGGGAGCAGATGCCAGGATAGTCAGGTCATAGCTCCTGCTTCAGAGACTGGGAATGGGAAGGGATCATTGAGGAAAGGGAGGTGCCTGGAGGTTTGGGTGGTGTTCCTTCTTTGAACACACAGTAGGGTGCTTCAGGAAGACAGTGTTGGGCCTACAGAGAGGGCTCAGGGAGTAAAACATGTCCCATTGAAACCTTGATAACTAGACTTGAATCTGTGCAACTCACATAAACAGGAAATAACAGAACCTGATACCACAAAGTTGTCTGTGACATCAACATGTTCCCTTGGCATACACACCTGTCCACAAATGAACTGCATATTTGCATTCATACAACAATAACAAAATTAACTAAACAGTTTAAGAAAAAAGAAACTATTTAGTGGAGTTTCAAAAGAACAGAAACAAAGATGAGACTCCATCACTGAATCAGAGCATAGAGCTTGGGCATAGTGTACACTGTCATCTATAAAAAAGAGCTGAGTTTCTCTTACTGCACCTGGCTCTTCCCATCGACCTGCACTCAATAGATATAGTATGAACTCTGTCACATGTAGGAAAAACTAACATTCATCTGGCCAAAATGTAATGAGCAGCAGAGCAGCCCAGTAGAGCAGCCCAGTAGGACCGAGCCCACGCTTGTTATCCATCCATTTCCATATGCTCCCAGCCACATTAAGAAAGCTCCCTGGGCCAGTCATATCAGCAGGTGTCAACATACTGACAGATACTCTGTTTCCTCCTTGTTCTCCCAGATGGCAAGGCCCTGGAAGAATCCTCTGATGTAAGTGAACCTGTGTCCTCTATAGAAATGTAGCTCTATAGGAAAGTCCTCTGTTCTTTGCAAGGCAGTCTCCTTGGTGGGGTGGAGTTCAGTGGGACTCTCTTACCAATGGGGCCCTGGATCTCTGGCCAAATGAAATTATGTCACTGCAACTGAATTGTAGAAACATTTCCCTCAGAAATGATTTCCTTCTGAGATACAGACTGTGAATATGCAAGCAGAAATGGCCTTGGGAATACACTCTACAGGATAAGCTTTCCTTTCCCACTGGGATCATTTTCGGGTGTTTTGGACAATGTCACCCCTTGCCAAACCCTATTCCACAAATAGTTTCCAACGTGATCCTTGAAAAAACAGGCAGTGGTGAAGGACACAGTTTGGCTTGATCCTTACAGCCTTTTCTGTAATTACAGGTGAATCCCAGCAAATGGTGCAACAGTATGTATCTCAAATCCCTCCCTTCATTAGGGTACCTGACAGGAAGAAGGGTGGAGGTTCTAGGAGATGAAATGATTCTGTACTGCCCTTTAGGCTGGGTGGAACTTCTGTGTTACCTTACCCAACAAAGGCTAAGGTAGATCTGGGGTGAAGCAGTTTGGCCTCACCTAGTGTACCTAGGAACATGAGGCTCTACTGATTTTCTTGAGCTATGATGCAAAATGATGACTTGGAGATTACCAGCATAAACAGCTCATATTAAGAAGCTGAGGGTAGATAAAGCATCCCTTGGGAACACAGGGGGAGGAGATGCCAGGATAGTCAGGTCGTAGATTCTGTTTCAGAGATTGGAAATGGGAAGGCATCATTGAGGACAGGGGAGGTGCCTGGAGGTTTGGGTGGTTTTTCTTCTTTGAACACACAGGAGGGTGCTTCAGGAAGACAGTGTTGGGCCTACAGAGAGGGCTCAGTGAGTAAAGCATGCCCCCACTGAAGTCTTGATAACTAGACTTCAATATCTCGAACCCACATAAACAGGAAAAGACAGAACCTGACACCATAAAGTTGTCTGTGACATCAACATGTTCCCTTGGCATACACACCTGCTCACAAATGAACTGCATATTTGCATTCATACAACAATAACAAAATTAACTAAACAGTTTAAGCAACAAAGAAACTATTTAGTGGAGTTTCAAAAGGACAGAAACCAAGATGAGACTCCATCACTGAATCAGAGCATAGAGCTTGGGCATAGTGTACACTGTCTTCTATAAACAAGAGCTCAGTTTCTTACTGCACCTGGCTCTTGCCATCCACCTGCACTCAATAAATATAATATGAACTATGTCACGTGTAGGAAAAAATAACATACATCTGGCCAAAATGTAATGCCCAGTAGGGCAGCCCAGTATGACCCAGCACACACTTGCTATCCATCTATTTCCATATGCTCAAGGCCACATTAAGACAGCTCTCTGGGCCAGTCCTACCAGCAGGTGTCAACATACTGACAGATACTCTGTTTCCTCCTAGTTATCCTAGATGTCAAGGCCCTGCAAGAATCCCCTGATGTGAGTGCATCTTTCTGTGTCCTCTACATAAACGTAGCTCTATAGGAAAGTGCTCTGTTCTTTGCAAGTCAGTCTCCATGGTGGGGTGGAGTTCAGTGGAACTCTCTTACCAATGGGGCCCTGGATCTCTGGAAAAATGAACTTATGTCACTGCAACTGAATTGTAGAAACATTTCCCACAGACATGATTTCCTTCTGAGATACAGACTGGGAATCTGCAAGGAGAAATGGCCTTGGGAATACACTCTCCAGGAAAAGCTTTCCTTTCCCACTGGGGTCATTTTGGGTGTTTTGGACAATGTCACCCCTTACCAAACCCTATTCGCCAACTAGCTTCCTAGGTGATCCTTGAAAAAACAGGCACTGGTGAAGGACACAGTTTGGCCTGATCCTTACAGCCTTTTCTATAATTACAGGTGAATCCCAGCAAATGGAGCAACTGTATGTATCTCAAATTCCTTCCTTGATGAGGGTTCCTGACTGGAAGAAGGGTGGAGGTTCTAGGAAAGGAAATGATTCTGTACTGCCCTTGAGGCTGGATGGAACTTCTGTGACACAACAAACACTAAGGCAGATCTGGGGTGAAGCAGTTTGGCCTCACCTAGCATACCTAGGAACATGAGGCTCCACTGATTTTCTTCCAGCTGTGATGCAGACTGAAGTGTTGGAGATTACCAGCATAACCAGCTCAGATGAAGAAGCTGAGGGTAGGTAAAGCATCCCTTGTGAACACAGGGGGAGCAGATGCCAGGATAGTCAGGTCATAGCTTCTGCTTCAGAGACTGGGAATGGGAAGGGATCATTGAGGACAGGGGAGGTGCCTGGAGGTTTGGGTGGTGTTCCTTCTTTGAACACACAGTAGGGTGCTTCAGGAAGACAGTATTGGGCCGATAGAGAGGGCTCAGTGAGTAAAGCAAGTCCCATTGAAGCCTTGATAACTAGACTTCAATCTCTGGAACCCACATAAATGGGAAAAGACAGAACCTGACACCACAACGTTGTCCTCTGACATCAACATGTTCCCTTGGCATATACACCTGTCCACAAATGAACTGCATATTTGTATTTATACAACAATAACAAAATTGAATAAAGAGTTTAAGCAAAAAAGAAACTACTGGAGTTTCTAAAGGACAGAAACCAAGATGAGTCTCCATCACTGAATCAGAGCATAGAGCTTGGGCATAGTGTACACTGTCTTCTATAAACAAGAGCTCAGTTTCTCACTGCACCTGGCTCTTGCTGGCCACCTGCACTCAATAGATATAGTATGAACTATGTCACATGTAGGAAAAAATAACATTCATCTGGCCAAAATGTAATGCCCAGTAGGGCAGCCCAGTAGAGCAGCCCAGTAGGACCCAGCCCACACTTGTTATCCATCCATTTCCATATGCTCAGGGCCACATTAAGAAAGCTCCCTGGGTCAGTCATATCAGCAGGTGTCAACATACTGACAGATACTCTGTTTCCTCCTAGTTCTCCCAGATGGCAAGGCCCTGGAAGAATCCCCTGATGTGAGTGCACCTTTCTGTGTCCTCTACAGAAATGTAGCTCTATAGGAAAGTGCTCTGTTCTTTGCAAGGCAGTCTCCTTGGTAGGGTGGAATTCAGTGGGACTCTCTTACAAATGGGGCCCTGGATCTGTGGCAAAATGAATGGATGTTACTGCAACTGAATTGTAGAAACATTTCCCTCAGAAATTATTTCCTTCTCAGATACAGACTGTGTATCTGCAAGTAGAAATGACCTTGGGAATACACTCTCCAGGATAAGCTTTCCTTTCCCATTGGGGTCATTTTCAGGTGTTTTGCACAATTTCACCCCTTACCAAACCCTATTCCCCAAATAGTTTCCTAGGTGATCCTTGTAAATACAGGCACTGGTGAAGGACACAGTTTGGCCTGATCCTTACAGCCTTTTCTGTAATTACAGGTGAATCCCCACAAATGGAGCAACCGTATGTATCTCAAATCCCTCCCTTGATGAGGGTTCCTGAGTGGAAGAAGGGTGGAGGTTCTAGGAGAGGAAATGATTCTGTACTGCCCTTGAGGCTGGGTGGAACTTCTGTGACCCAACAAAGGCTAAGGCAGATCTGGGGTGAAGCAGTTTGGCCTCACCTAGCATACCTAGGAACACGAGGCTCCACTGATTTTCTTCCAGCCATGATGCAAACTGATGTCTTGGAGCTTACCAGCATCACCAGCTCCGAGGATGAATCTTAGGGTAGGTAAAGCATCCCTTGTGAACACAGGGGGAGCAGATGCCAGGATAGTCAGGTCATAGCTTCTGCTTCAGAGACTGGGAATGGGAAGGGATCATTGAGGACAGGGGAGGTGCCTGGAGGTTTGGGTGGTTTTCCTTCTTTGAACAAACAGTAGGGTGCTTCAGTAAGACAGTGTTGGGCCTACAGAGAGGGCTCAGTGAGTAAAGCATGTACCATTGAAGCCTTGATAACTAGACTTCAATGTCTGGAACCAACATAAATGGGAAAAGACAGAACCTGACACCACAAAGTCGTCCTCTGACATCAACATGTTCCCTTGGCATATGCACCTGTCCACAAAAGAACGGCATATTTGCATTCATACAACAACAACAAAATTAACTAAATAGTTTAAGCAAAAAAGAAACTATTTAGTGGAGTTTCAAAAGGACAGAAACAAAAATGAGACTACTTCAGTGAATCAGAGCATAGAGCTTGGGCATAGTGCACACTGTCTTCTATAAACAAGTGCTCAGTTTCTCACTGCACCTGCCTCTTGCTGGCACCTGCACTCAATAGATATAGTATGAAATATGTCACATGAATGAAAAAATAACTTTCATCTGGCCAAGATGTAATGCCCAAGAGGACAGCCCAGTAGGGCAGCCCAGTAGGACCCAGCCCACACTTGTTATCCATCCATTGCCATATGCTCAGTGCCACATTAAGAAAGCTCCCTGGGCCAGTCATATCAGCAGTTGTCAACATACTGACAGATACTCTGTTTCCTCCTAGTTCTCCCAGATGGCCAGGACCTGGAAGAATACTCTGATGTGAGTGTGCCTTTCTGTGGCCTCTACAGAAATGTAGCTCTATAGGAAAGTGCTCTGTTCTTTGCAAGACAGACTCGTTGGCGGGGTGGAGTTCAGTGGGACTCTCTTACCAATAGCCCCTGGATCTCTGGCAAAATGAACTTATGTCACTGCAACTGAATTGTAGAAACATTTCCCTCAGAAATGATTTCCTTCTGAGATACAGACTGTGTATCTGCAAGTAGAAATGGCCTTGAGAATACACTCTCCAGGAAAAGCTTTCCTTTCCCACTGGGGTCATTTTCGGGTCTTTTGGACAATGTCACCACTTACCAAACCCTATTCCCCAACTAGTTTCTGAGGTCATTCTTGAAAAACAGGCACTGGTGAAGGACACAGTTTGGCCTGATCCTTACAGCGTTTTCTATAATTACAGGTGATTGCCAGGAAATGGAGCAAATGTATGTATCTCAAATCCCTCCCTTGATGAGGGTTCCTGACAGGAAGAAGGGTGGAGGTTCTAGGAGAGGAAATGATTCTGTACTGCCCTTGAGGCTGGGTGGAACTTCTGTGACCCAACAAAGGCTAAGGCAGATCTGGGCTGAAGCAGTTTGGCCTCACGTAGCATACCTAGGAACACAAGGCTGCACTGATTTTCTTCCAGCTGTGATTCAAAGTGATGACTTGGAGCTTACCAGCATCACCTGCTCTGAGGAAGAATCTGAGGGTAGGTAAAGCATCCCTTGTGAACACAGAGGGAGCAGATTCCAGGATAGTCAGGTCATAGCTTCTGCTCCAGAGACTGGGAATGGGAAGGGATCATTGAGGACAGCGGAGGTGCCTGGAGGTTTGGGTGGTTTTCCTTCTTTGAACACACAGTAGGGTGCTTCAGGAAGAGAGTGTTGGGCCTACAGAGAGGGCTCAGTGAGTAATGCATGTACCATTGAAGACTTGATAACTAGACTTCATTCTCTGGATCCAACATAAATGGGAAAAGACAGAAACTTCCACCACAAAGTCATCCTCTGACATCAACATCTTCCCTTGGCATACACACCTGTCCACAAATGAACATCACATTTGCATTCATACAACAATAACAAAATTAACTAAACAATTTAAGCAGGAAAGAAACTATTGACTGGAGGTTCAAAAGGACAGAAACAAAGATGAGACTCCATCACTGAATCACAGCATAGAGCTTGGGCATAGTGTACACTGTCTTCTATAAACAAGAGCTCAGTTTCTCACTGCACCTGCCTCTTGCCGTCCACCTGCACACAATAGATATAGTATGAATTATGTCACATGTATGAAAACATAACATTCATCCGGCCAAGATGTAATGCCCAGTAGGGGAGCCTAGTAAGGCAGCCCAGTAGGACCCAGCCCATACTTGTTATCCATCCATTGCCATATACTCAGGGCCACATTAAGAAAGCTCCCTGGGCCAGTCATATCAGCAGTTGTCAACGTACTGACAGATTCTCTGTTTCCTCCTAGTTCTCCCAGATGGCAAGGCCCTGGAATTGTCCCCTGATGTGAGTGCGCCTTTCTGTGTCCTCTACAGATATGTATCTCTATAGGAAAGTGCTGTGTTCTTTGCAAGGCAGTCTCCTTGTTGGGGTGGAATTCAGTGGGACTCTCTTACCAATGGAGCCATGGATCTCTGGGAAAATGAACTTATGTCAGTGCAACTGAATTGTAGAAACATTTCCCTCAGAAATGATTTCCTTCTGAGATACAGACTGTGTATCTGCAAGTAGAAAGGGCCTTGAGAATACACTCTCCAGGAAAAGCTTTCCTTTCCCACTGGAGTCATTTTTGGGTGTTTTGGATAATATCACCTCTTACCAAACCCTATCCCCAATTCGTTTCTGAGGTGAATCTTGAAAAACAGGCACTGGTGATGGACACAGTTTGGCCTGATCCTTACAACGTTTTCTATAATTACAGGTGATTGCCAGGAAATGGAGCAAATGTATGTATCTCAAATCCCTCCCTTGATGAGGGTTCCTGACAGGAAGAAGGGTGGAGGTTCTAGGAGAGGCAATGATTCTGTACTGCCCTTGAGGCTGGGTGGAACTTCTGTGACCCAACAAAGGCTAAGGCAGATGTGGGGTGAAGCAGTTTGCCCTCACCTAGCATACCTAGGAACACGAGGCTCCACTGATTTTCTTCCAGCCATGAGGCAAACTGAATTCTTGGAGCTTACCAGCATCACCAGCTCCGAGGAAGAATCTGAGGGTAGGTAAAGCATCCCTTGTGAACACAGGTGGAGCAGATGCCAGGATAGTCAGGTCATAGCTTCTGCTTAAGAGACTGGGAATGGGAAGGGATCACTGAGGACAGGGGAGGTGCCTGGAGGTTTGGGTGGTTTTCCTTCTTTGAACACACAGTAGGGTGCTTCAGGAAGACAGTGTTGGGCCTACAGAGAGGGCTCAGTGAGTAAAGCATGTACCATTGAAGCCTTGATAACTAGACTTCAATGTCTGGAACCAACATAAATGGGAAAAGACAGAACCTGACACCACAAAGTCGTCCTCTGACATCAACATGTTGCCTTGGCATACACACCTGTCCACAAATGAATGTCATATTTGCATTCATACAACAATAACAAAATTAACTAAACAGTTTAAGCAAGAAAGAAACTATTTAGTGGAGTTTCAAAAGGACAGAAAGAAAGATGAGACTCCATCAGTGAATCAGAGCATAGAACTTGGGCATAGTGCACACTGTCTTCTATAAACAAAAGCTCAGTTTCTCAGTGCACCTGTCTCTTGCCATCCACCTGCACTCAATAGATATAGTATGAACTATGTCATATGTATGAAAAAATAACATTCATCTGGCCAAGATGTAATGCCCAGTAGGACAGCCCAGTAGGGCAGCCCAGTAGGACCCAGCCCACACTTGTTATCCATCCATTTCCATATGCGCAGGGCAACATTAAGTAAGCTCCCTGGGCCAGTCATATCAGCAGTTGTCAACATACTGACAGATACTCTGTTTCCTCCTAGTTCTCCCAGATGTCAAGGCCCTGGAAGAATCCCCTGATGTGAGTGCACCTTTCCATTTCCTCTACAGAAATGTAGCTCTATAGGAAAGTGTTCTGTTCTTTGCAAGGCAGTCTCCTTCGTGGGGTGGAATTCAGTGGGACTCCCTTACCAATGGAGCCATGGATCTCTGGCAAAATGAACTTATGTCACTGCAACTGAATTGTAGAAACATTTCCCTCAGAAATGATTTCCTTCTGAGATACAGACTGTGTATCTGCAAGTAGAAATGGCCTTGAGAATACACTCTCCAGGAAAAGCTTTCCTGTCCCACTGGGGTCATTTTTGGGTTTTTTGGATAATATCACCTCTTACCAAACCCTATTCCCCAACTAGTTTCCTTGGTGATCCTTGAAAAACACGCACTGGTGAAGGACACAGTATGGCCTTATCCTTACAGCCTTTTCTATAATTACAGGTGAATCCCAGCAAATGGAGCAACTGTATGTATCTCAAATCCCTCCCTTGATGAGGGTTCCTGACAGGAAGAAGGGTGGAGGTTCTAGGAGAGGAAATGATTCTGTACTGCCCTTGAGGCTGGGTGGAACTTCTGTGACCCAACAAAGGCTAAGGTAGATCTGGGGTGAAGCAGTTTGGCCTCACCTAGTGTACCTAGGAACATGAGGCTCCACTGATTTTCTTCCAGCCATGATGGATACTGATGTCTGGGAACTTACCAGCACCACCAGCTCCGAGGTAGAATCTGAGGGTAGGTAAAGCATCCCTTGTGAACACAGGTGGAGCAGATGCCAGGATAGTCAGGTCATAGCTTCTGCTTCAGAGACTGGGAATGGGAAGGGATCATTGAGGACAGGGGAGGTGCCTGGAGGTTTGGATGGTTTTCCTTCTTAGAACACACATTAGGGTGCTTCAGGGAGACAGTGTTTGGCCTACAGAGAGGGTTCAGTGAGTATAGCATGTACCACTGAAGCCTTGATAACTAGACTTCAATGTCTGGAACCAACATAAACGGGAAAAGACAGAATGTGACACCACAAAGTTGTCCTCTGACATCAACATGTTCCCTTGGCATACACACCAGTTCATAAACGAACTGCATATTTGCATTCATACAACAATAACAAAATTGAATAAACAGTTTAAGCAAAAAAGAAACTATTTAGTGGAGTTTCAAAAGGACAGAAACCAAGATGAGACTCCATCACTGAATCAGAGCATAGGGCTTGGGCATAGTGTACACTGTCTTCTATAAACAAGAGCTCAGTTTCTTACTGCACCTGGCTCTTGCCATCCACCTGCACTCAATAGATATAGTATGAACTATGTCACATGTAGGAAAAAATAACATTCATCTGGCCAAAATGTAATGCCCAGTAGGGAAGCCCAGTAGAGCAGACCAGTAGGACCCAGCCCACACTTGTTATCCATCCATTTCCATATTCTCAGGGCCACATTAAGAAAGCTCCCTGGGCCAGCCATATCAGCAGTTGTCAACAAACTGACAGATACTCTGTTTCCTCCTAGTTCTCCCAGATGGCAAGGCCCTGGATGAATCCCCTGATGTGAGTGCACCTTTCTGTGTCCTCTACAGAAATGTAGCTCTATAGGAAAGTGCTCTGTTCTTTGCAAGGCAGTCTCCTTGGTAGGGTGGAATTCAGTGGGACTCTCTTAGCAATGGGGACCTGGATCTCTGGAAAAATGAACGGATGTTACTGCAACTGAATTGTAGAAACATTTCCCTCAGAAATTATTTCCTTCTCAGATACAGACTGTGAATATGCAAGGAGAAATGGCCTTGAGAATACACTCTCCAGGAAAAGCTTTCCTTTCCCACTGGGGTCATTTTTGGGTGTTTTGGACAAAGTCACCCCTTACCAAACCCTATTCCCCAAATAGTTTCCTAGGTGATCCTTGAAAAAACAGGCACTGGTGAAGGACACAGTTTGGCCTGATCCTTACAGCCTTTTCTTTAATTACAGGTGAATCCCAGCAAATGGAGCAACCGTATGTATCTCAAATCCCTCCCTTGATGAGGGTTCCTGAGAAGGGTGGAGGTTCTAAGAGAGGAAATGATTCTGCACTGCCCTTGAGGCTGGGTGAAACTTCTGTGACCCAACAACGGCTAAGGCAGATCTGGGGTGAAGCAGTTTGGCCTCACCTAGCATACCTAGGTACATGAGGCTCCACTGATTTTCTTCCAGCTGTGATGCAAACTGATGACTTGGAGATTATCAGCATAACCAGCTCAGATAAAGATGCTCAGGGTAGTTAAAGCATTCCTTGTCAACACAGGGGGAGCAGATGCCAGGATAGTCAGGTCATAGCTTCTGCTTCAGAGACTGGAAATTGGAAGTGATCATTGAGGACAGGGGAGGTGTCTGGAGGTTTGGGTGGTGGTCATTCTTTGAACACACAGTAGGGTGCTTCAGGAAGACAGTATTGGGCCGACAGAGAGGGCTCAGTGAGTAAAGCAAGTCCCATTGAAGCCTTGATAACTAGACTTCAATCTCTGGAACCCACATAAACAGGAAAAGACAGAACCTGACAACACAACATAGTCCTCTGACATCAACATATTCCCTTGGCATACACACCTGTCCACAAATGAACTGCATATTTGCATTCATACAACAATAACAAAATTAACTAAACAGTTTAAGCAAAAATGAAAGTGGGTGTTTAGTGGAGTTTCAAAAGTACAGAAACAAAGATGAGACTCTGCCACGGACTCACAATATACAGCTCGGGCATAGTATGGATCAACATCTCCTGTCACATAATGTACACTGTATTCTATAAAGAAGAACCCAGTTTCAATCAGGCCTGGTGGCATCTGCCTTTGATCCTAGCACTCAGGAGGCCAAGACAGGTAGATCTCTGTGAGTTCAAGGCCAGGCTGGTCTACAGAGCAAGTTCCAGGCCAGCTGGGGTTGCAGGGAGTCCCTGTCTGAAAAAGACCAAAAAAACAAACAAACCTCATTTTCTCACTGCATCTTTCTGTTGTCATCCACCTTCATTCAATTGATATAGTATGAACTATGTCACATGTAGAAAAAAATAACAACATCCATCTGGCCAAACTTACTGCCCAGGACGCAGCCCAGTAGGACACAACCCACAGTTGTTATCCATCCATTACTGTGCATTCAGGACCACATTAAGAATGCTCCCTGGGCCGGGTGTGGTGGTGTGCACTGTAACACCCCAAATTCAGGTCCCCTAAATACCACCAAGGAGCTGAATCCAATGTAAGTACAAAAGGATCACTTTATTCAAGCTTGAGCTCGGACTCACCACCTGATCTGATACAAGGTCCAAGAGAGTGAGCCCTGAACAAAGGCGGGGTCAGGATTTTATAGTTTTTAGATAAAGGCAGGCAGCTTTCTGGCAAAATAGTTACTTAATTGGTCCAGCGTTTGGCTGGTACGATTTGTCTGTATGTGATTGGGTAAGCCTTCCCGGGCTTATGGCCTTTTGAGTACCACATTCCTTTAAGCACTACATTTCTTTGAGCGCTACATTCCCCCCTTTTCTTGGTGAACTTCTTGGCCCAGTCATGGGCTGAGGTAGTTACTGTATCATCTTAGAAAACAGGATCTGTGTCACTGCTCTGTCTAGTTCCAGCCTCACAGAGGTCTCTGTGTTTCTGTGGGTTTAGGGTCCATTTTCATCTTAACAATTACTCTAGTTACAACTGAAGCTGGGCCACACTCTGAGGCTCTAAGTGGGTGTGAACCTTAAAGTGACACCATTTGACCCACCTCAGAGCAGTGGTCACCAGAGCAGTCAGGGTGCTGTTCAAATGTGACTTGATTCTGGAGCAAGTGCAGGTGGTGAGAGGTGAGAAATGGCCCTTCTATGACCAACCTTCCTATATTCTGGAAAAATTGAACTTATGCACTTGCAACTGAATTGTAGAAACATTTCCCTCAGCAAATGATTTCCTTCTGAGATTACATGACTGGGAATCTTCAAGGAGAAATGGCCTTGGGAATACACTCTCCAGGAAAACTTCCTTTCCAACTGGGGATCATTATTCAGGTGTTTATGGACAATGTTACCACCTACCAAACCCTATTCCCCAACTAGCTTCCTAGGTGATACTTGAAAAAAACAGGCACTGGTAAAGACACAGTTAGGCCTGATCCAATAGCCTTTTCTATAATTCCAGGTGAAATCAGCCAGAATGGAGCAACTGTATGTATCTCAAATCCCCTCCCTTGATGAGGGTTCTGACGGAAGAAGGGTGGAGATTCTAGGAGAGGAAATGTTTCTGTACTGCCCTTGAGGCTTGGTGGAACTTCTGTGAACCACCAAAGGCTAAGGGCAGACATGGGGTTAAGCAATTTGGCCTCACCTAGCTGTACCTAGGAACATGAGGCTCCATCTGATTTTCTTCAGCATTGATGCAAACTGAAGTCTCGGAGCATTTACCAGCTATAACGCAGCTCAGATGAAGAACTGAGGGTAGGTAAAGCATCCTTGTGACCACACCAGGGGAGCAGATGCCAGTGATAGTCAGGTCATAGGGCTTCTGCTTCCAGAGACTGGGAAATGGGGAAGGATCATTTAGGACAGGGAGGTGCCTGGAGGTTTGGGTAGGTGTTCCACCCACCTTTTCCCTCTCTTTGAACACACGTAGGGAGCTCAGGAAGACAAGTGATTGGGCATACAGAGAGGGACTCAGTGAGTAAGCAGTCCCATTGAAGCCTTTATAACTTGACTTCAATTCTTGGAACCACATAAATGGGAAAGACAGTACCCTGACACCATAACGTTGTCCTCTGACTATAACATGTTCCTTGTCATACTACACCTGTCCACTAAATGCAACTGCTATTTGATTATATAAACAATAACAAAATTAAAGTTAAAGAGTTAAAAAAAACTATTTACTGGAGTTTCTTAAAGAACAAAACCGAAGACGAGGGCTCTTCCATGCACTGAGAATTCCCGAGCTAAGAGGCTGGGCATAGGGTACAACTGTCTTCATAACACAGAGAGCTCAGTTTCTCACTGCACCCTGCTCCTTTGCTGCCACTCACTCACTAGAATAGTTATGAACTAGTCATCATGTAGGAAAAAAAACATGGCCAAAATGCAATGCATTTTTGGGTGTTTTGGACAAAGTCACCCCTTACCAAACCCTATTCCCCAAATAGTTTCCTAGGTGATCCTTGAAAAAACAGGCACTGGTGAAGGACACAGTTTGGCCTGATCCTTACAGCTTTTTCTGTAATTACAGGTGAATCCCAGCAAATGGTTCAACAGTATGTATCTCAAATCCCTCCCTTGATTAGGGTACCTGACAGGAAGAAGGGTGGAGGTTCTAGGAGAGGAAATGATTCTGTACTGCCCTTTAGGCTGGGTGGAACTTCTGTGACCCAACAAAGGCTAAGGCAGATCTGGGGTGAAGCAGTTTGGCCTCACCTAGTGTACCTAGGAACATGAGGCTCTACTGATTTTCTTCCAGCTATGATGCAAAATGATGACTTGGAGATTGCCAGCATAAACAGCTCTGATAAAGAAGCTGAGCGTAGATAAAGCATCCCTTGTGAACACAGGGGGAGCAGATGCCAGGATAGTCAGGTCATAGATTCTGCTTCAGAGACTGGGAATGAGAAGGGTTCATTGAGGAAAGGAGAGGTGCCTGGAGGTTTGGGTGGTTTTCCTTCTTTCAGCACACAGTAGGGTGCTTCAGGAAGACACTGTTGGGCCTACAGAGAGGGCTCAGTAAGTAAAGCATGTCCCATTGAAGCCTTGATAACTGGGACCCATATAAACAGGAAAAGACAGAACCTGACACCACAAAGTTGTCTGTGACATCAACATGTTCCCTTGGCATACACACCGGCTCACAAATGAACTGCATATTTGCATTCATACAACAATAACAAAATTAACTAAACAGTTTAAGCAAAAAAGAAACTATTTAGTGGGGTTTCAAAAGGACAGAAACCAAGATGAGACTCCATCACTGAATCAGAGCATAGAGCTTGGGCATAGTGTACACTGTCTTCTATAAACAAGAGCTCAGTTTCTCACTGCACCTGGTTCTTGCCATCCACCTGCACTCAATAGATATAATATGAACTATGTCACGTGTAGGAAAAAATAACATTCATCTGGCCAAAATGTAATGCCCAGTAGTGCTGCCCATTAGGACCCAGCCCACACTTGCTATCCATCCATTTCCATATGCTCAAGGCCACATTAAGACAGCTCCCTGGGCCAGTCCTACCAGCAGGTTTCAACATACTGACAGATACTCTGTTTCCTCCTAGTTATCCTAGATGTCAAGGCCCTGCAAGAATCCCCTTTTGTGAGTGCATCTTTCTGTATCCTCTACATAAACATAGCTCTATAGGAAAGTGCTCTGTTTTTGCAAGTCAGTCTCCATGGTGGGGTGGAGTTCAGTGGGACTCTCTTACCAATGGGGTCCTAGATTTCTGTATCTGCAGTGGGTGGGTCCTTTGGGTAGATGGATGTGCAGGTGTCTGCAGTGGGTGGGTCCTTTGGGTAGATGGATGTGCAGGTGTCTGCAGTAGGGTGAGTCCTTTTGGGTAGGATGCGGACGAGTAGTATGTACCAGATCAGTGTGATTCATTTTTAGGTTCTCTTTTTTTTATTAATTTTAATTAATTAATTTATTTATGTTTTTATTTTTCTTTTTTTGAAGAGTCTCCCTGTAGCCCAGCTGCCTAGAACTGCCTCGTAGAACCTAGGCTGGCTTGAATCCACAAGAGATCCGACCTGCCCTCTGCCTCCCCAGTGGCTAGGATTAAGGCGTGCAACCACCATGGCCGGCTTAATTTTATTTATTTTTCATGTTATGATAATGAATGACAGGAATAGGTCTGCTGTACGTCTGTGCAACCTGTGTCGTGCAATGCTTGGTGGAGGTCAGAAAGGGATCGGAGTCCCTGGAGGACTGGAGTTAAAGAGGGTTTCAAGCCCATGTGGGTCGCTTGGGATTGAACCCGAGTTACTCTTACAGGCATGTTGGCCCTCTTAACCACTAAGCCATCCATACCAGCCCCATTTTAGTTTCTTCAAGAGTTCTCCAGCTGCTGCCTTCCATAGTGGGGTGTCCCCTGCCCCCGCGTGAACATTGCTTCAAAAAGTATGAGGTTCACACGAGAGTTGTAAAGTCAAAAGACTTCTTTTGTAAACAGTGTAAGGTGGATTTATGAGATGTACTGTGTATATTTAGAAAAAGTGTCAGAAACTTGAGTTAAACATCATTGGGTCCTAGCTATATGGCAGGGTGAATTTGAGTATCCGTAGGACGTAGTGCACTCGGTCTGACCCAGGCACAGTGCACTGCTCCTCTGCCCTGTAGAACCAGGGCCCGTGCATGTCTTCGTGCCCCGATGCATCTCGTTCTGAGACGGAGCCGCACTGCTCCTCTTTTCCTGTACGAACACCAGGTACGAGCACTGCTCCTCTGCCCTGTACAACACCAGGTACAGTGCACTGCTCCTCTGTCCTGTAGACACCAGTACAGTGCACTGCACCTCTGTCCTGTAGAACACCGACAGGCACCGTCTGAGACAACAGCCACGTGCTCCTCTTGTCCTGTAGCCAGTAACATGACTGCCATAACACAGGTACAGTGCACTGCTCCTCTGTCCTGTAGAACACCAGGTCAGTGCACTGCTCCTCTGCCGCATAGAACACCAGGGAGGGTGCACTGCTCCTCTGTCCTGTAGAACACCAGGCACAGTGCACTGCTCCTCTGTCCTGTAGAACCCCAGGTACAGTGCACTGCTCCTCTGCCCTGTAGAACACCAGGTACAGTGCACTGCTCCTCTGTCCTGATAGAACACCAGGTACAGTGCACTGGCCCTCTGTCCTGTAGAACACCAGGACACAGTGCACTGTCTCCTCTGTCCTGTAGAACACCAAGCACAGTGCACTGCTCCTCTGTCCTGTAGAACACCAAGCACAGTGCACGTTCTGCCTGTAACCCAGCAGTACTGCCTCTGCCTGTAGAACACCAGGACAGTGCACTGCTCCTCTGCCCTGTAGACACCAGGTACAGTGCACTGCACCTCTGTCCTGTAGAACACCAAGTACAGTGCACTGCTACCTCTGTCCTGTAGAACACCAGGTACAGTGCACTGCTACCTCTGTACCTGTAGAACACCAGGCACAGTGCACTGCTCCTCTGTCCGCTAGAACTACTCATCGTGTCGTAGCACGGTCAGCACTGCTCCTCTGTCCTGTACAACACAAGGTACAGTGCACTGCTCCTCTATCCTGTAGAACACCAGGTACAGAGCACTGCTCCTCTGCCCTGTAAAACCAGTACATCACTGCACCTGCTGTAGAACCCCGTACAGTGCACTGCCCTCTGTCCTGCATAGAACCACCAGAGGTGCACTGCTCCTCTGCCGCATAGAACACCAGGGACGGTGCACTGCTCCTCTGCCTGTAGAACACCAGGCACAGTGCACTGCACCTCTGTCCTGTAGAACACCAGTACAGGCACTGCTCCTCTGCCCTGTAGAACACCAGGTACAGTCGCACTGCACCTCTGTCCTGTAGACACCAAGTACAGTGCACTGCTCCTCTGTCCTGCATAGAACACCAGGTACAGGGTGCACTGCTCCTCTGTCCTGTAGAGCACCAGGTACAGTGCACTGCCCTCTGTCCTGTAGAACACCAGGTACAGTGCCACTGCTCCTCTGTCCCTGTAGAACCCAGTACAGTGCACTGCTCCTCTGCCTGCTAGAACACCAGGGACAGGTAGCACTGCTCCTCTGCCTGTAGGACAGCAGGTACAGTGACTGCACCCTGTGACCATCAGCACTGCTCTACCTGTAGAACACCAGGACAGAGCACTGCTCCTCTGCCTGTACAACACCAGGTACAGTGCACTGCACCTCTGTCCTGTAGAACACCAAGTACAGTGCACTGCTCCTCTATCCTGTAGAACACAAGGTACAGGCACTGCTCCTCTGCCCTGTAGAACACCAGGCACAGTGCACTGCTCCTCTGCCCTCATAGCACACCAGGTACAGTGCACTGCTCCTCTGTCCTGTAGAACCAGGCCATGCATCTCCGTAGTCCGCACACGTCTTGCTCCTTAGACCGAAGTGCACTGCTCCTCTGCCCTGAACACCAGGTACAGTGCACTGCACCTCTGTCCTGTAGAACACCAAGTACAGTGCACTGCACCTCTGTCCTGTAGAACACCAAGTACAGTGCACTGCACCTCTGTCCTGTAGAACACCAAGTACAGTGCACTGCCCTCTGCCCTAGAGAGCACCCAGGTACAGTGCATGCTCCTCTGTCCTGTAGAACACAAGGTACAGTGCACTGCTCCTCTTCCTGTAGAACACCAGGACAGATGCACTGTCTCCTCTGTCCTGTACAACACCAGTACAGTGCACTGCACCTCTGTCCTGTAGAACACCAGGAACAGTGCACTGCTCCTCTGTCCTGTCAACACAAGGTACAGTGCACTGCCCGTCTGCCCTGTAGAACACCAGGTACAGTGCACTGCTCCTCTGTCCTGTAGAACACAGCAAGTAGCACGTCCTTGCACTTAGCACCGTACATCGGCTCTCTCCCTGTAGAACACCAAGTACAGTGCACTGCACCTCTGTCCTGTAGACACCAAGTACAGTGCACTGCAGCCTCTGTCCCTGTAGAACACCATGGACAGTGCACTGCTCCTCTATCCTGTAGAACACCAAGTACAGTGCACTGCTCCTCTCGCATAGAACACCGGAGTCACTCTCCTCCTGTAAGCACCAGGTAGCACCTGGTAGAAACCGTACTGCACTGCCCTCTGTCCTGTAGCAGGTACACGCACTCCGTGTCCTGAGAACCACAGTGCACTGCTCCTCTGCCGCATAGAACACCAGGGAGGGTGCACTGCTCCTCTGCCCTGCATAGAACACCAGGCCGAGTGCACTGCTCCTCTGTCCCTGTAGAACCACCAGTGTACAGTGCACTGCTCCTCTGTCCTGTAGAACACCAGGCACAGAGCACTGCTCCTCTGTCCTGTAGAACCCAGGCATACAGTGCACTGCTCCTCTGTCCTGTAGAACACCAGGACAGTGCACTGCTACCTCTGCCCGTAGAACACCAGGCACAGTTTGCACTGCTCCTCTGCCCTGTAGAACACACCAGGTACAGTGCACTGCTCCTCTGTCCCTTAGAAGCGGACCCCAGGTACAGGTGCCACTGACTCATCTGTCCATGTGAACACCAGTACAGTGCACTGCTCCTCTGGCCTGTAGAACACCAAGGACAGTGCACTGCATCCTCTGCCCTGTAGAGACACCATGTACAGTGCATTGCCCTCTGTCCTGTAGAACGCCAGTACAGTGCACTGCACCTCTGTCCTGTAGGACACCAGACAGTGCACTGCTCCTCTGCCCTGCATAGAACACCAGGCCGAGGGGCACTGCTCCTCTGCCGTACAACACAGGTAGTGCACTGCTCCTCTAGTCCTGTAGAACACCAGGACAGGCACTGCCCTCTGTCCTGTAGAACCCCAGGTACAGTGCACTGCTCCTCTGCCCCTAGAGACACCAGGTACAGTGCACTGCATCCTCTGTCCTGTAGAAGCACCAAGTACAGTGCACTGCACCGTCTGTCCTGTAGAACACCACAGGTACAGGCACTGCACCTCTGCCTGTAGAACACCAAGGTACAGTGCACTGCCCTCTGTCCTGTAGAACACCAAGTACAGTGCACTGCTCCTCTGTCCTGTAGAGCACCAGCACAGTGCACTGCACCTCTGTCCTGTAGAACACCAAGGTACAGTGCACTGCTCCTCTGTCCTGTAGAACCCCAGATGACAGTGCACTGCTCCCTCCCTGCCCGCAGTGCATCCTGTACAACACCAGGTACAGTGCACCCGCTGCCTGTAGACAGCCGTCTGGCTCCCTGTAGAACACAACAACAGCCCCGCAGGTAGACAACGCAGGACTGCACCTCTGTCCTTAGACCATCTGACTGCCTGCTGAACAGCAAGTGCACTGCCTTGTCCTTAGACCAGATACAGTGCACTGCACCTCTGTCCTGTAGAACACCAAGTACAGTGCACTGCACCTCTGTCCTGTAGGACACCAAGGCTACAGTGCACTGCACCTCTGTCCTGTAGAACACCAAGTACAGTGCACTGCACCTCTGTCCTGTAGAACACCAAGTACAGTGCACTGCACCTCTGTCCTGTAGAACACCAAGTACAGTGCACTGCACCTCTGTCCTGTAGAACACCAAGTACAGTGCACTGCTCCTCTGTCCTGTAGAACACCAGGACAGTGCACTGCTCCTCTGTCCTGTAGGCACCAGGTACAGTGCACTGCTCCTCTGCCCTGTAGAAACCGACAGCACCCGGATGACACAGGGAGTGCACTGCTCCTCTGTCCTGTAACACCCAGGTCACAGTGCACTGCTCCTCTATCCTGTAGAACCCCAGGTACAGGCACTGCTCCTCTGCCTGTAGACGCCAGGTACAGTGCACTGCTCCCTGTCCTGCTAGAACACCAGGTAAGTGCACTGCTCCTCTGTCCCTGTAGAGCACCAGTGTACAGTGCATGTCTCTTAAGCGCTCATGACTGCTCGTCCTGTAGAACACCAGGTACAGTGCACTGCTCCTCTGTCCTGATAGAACACCAGTGGAGTGCACTGCTCCTCTGTCCTGTAGACACCAGGTACAGTGCACTGCTCCTCTGTCCTGTAGAACACCAAGGTACAGTGCACTGCTCCTCTGTCCTGTAGAACACCAAGTACAGTGCACTGCACCTCTGTCCTGTAGAACACCAAGTACAGTGCACTGCACCTCTGTCCTGTAGAACACCAGTACAGTGCACTGCACCTCTGTCCGCTAGAACACCAGACGGACGCCCTGTCTGTGGACACCAGTACAGGCACTCCGTCTGTCCTGTAGAATGTAGCCTCCTAGGGACCACAGTGCATGCCCTCGCTTAAAACACCCATCACTGCTTCGCTCGTCACAGGACAGGCCACCCCTCGCCCGTGCCCCAGTACAGTGCACTGCTCCCTCTAGAACCCGAGGTCACTTTGTAGAACACCAGGTACAGTGCACTGCTCCTCTGTCCTGTAGGACACCAGGTACAGTGCACTGCTCTCCTTGGCACCGACGTCACTGTCTCTGCATAGAACACCAGGGCAGGTGCACTGCTCCTCTGTCCTGTAGCACACCAGGTACAGGGCACTGCCCTCTGTCCTGTAGAACCCAGGTACAGTGCACTGCACCTCTGTCCTGTAGACACAGACATCAGTCTCTGGGCACCAGGTCGCACTGCTCCTCTGCCCTGTAGAACACCCAGGTACAGTGCATGCTCCTCTGTCCTGTAGAACACGATACAGGCACGCTGCCCAGCCGGACAGGACTGCATCTGCCTGAACAATACATGCCTGACCCTTCCTGTAGAACCCCAGGTACAGTGCACTGCTCCTCTGTCCTGTAGAACACACCAGGTACAGTGCACTGCTCCTCTATCCTGTAGAACACCAGGTACAGTGCAGCCTTGCGTAGCACCACTCTGCTCCTCTGTCCTGTAGAACACCAGGCACAGTGCACTGCTCCTCTGCCCTTAGACCCAGGACAGACTGCGTCTGTAGAAACAAGAGTCACAGTGCACTGCTCTCTTCCTCGTAAGAACACGCAGGTACAGCACACGCTCGTCTGGCAAGCAACTTTAAAGCACCATGGAAAATACAAAGTGACTAGCCCCGTGGGCTGTAGAAACCAAGTGGTAAGGCACGACTGCTCTATCTCGTAGAGACACCAGGTCAGGGCCCAGACTCCATCTGGCCTGTAGACACAGCCGTCACTGTAACTCCATCTGCCCCAGAGAATCACAGTTTACACACTTCGAGCAGCGGAAATCGCGTGCACATCTGAGTCGATAATCATGGCTTGGAATACTAGTTTAGACAGACTCTTCGGACCCGTCGATCCTCAGCACCCTTGAACCTTCTGAACTTCTTCAGAGTTCAGTTAGCGTCACACCTCGCTGCGCGTGACCGATTGCCCAAGTACATGCCAGACAGTACATTCATTACACATAGAAAAAAAATAAAATATAAAAAAGAGACACCCTCCCCAAAGAACTTCAAATCTTAAAAAAAAAAAAAAAAGAAGTGTATCAGGTAGCAAGCACCCTCACCTTGAACACACCACTGTCCTCTCACAGGTAAAGGTGCGGGGCCACTGGAAGTCATTGTGGTCTTTTGTTTTCTCACTTGTTTCTCAACTCTTCACTAGAACAAAAGTTGGGCTTCTGGGTTTTTTCTGCTCTGTGACATCTACAGATTGACATTCAGGGAAGACCTTTTTTTTTTTTTATTAATTTTATTTATTTCTGTATGTGTATGGAATGTACTGTCTGCCATGCAAGTCTGTGCACCGTGTTGTGCACGCCGCGGAGGTCAGAAAGGGTCTCAGATTCCTCTGGAAAGGCTGTTCTCCTGGAATTGAGTTTCAGCACGGTTTCTCAGCCGCCATGTGGGTTGCTGGGATCGAACCTGGTCCTCTGCACAGAGCGGTCGGCGCTCTTAACCGCTAGGCCATCTCTCCAGCCCCCCAGGGAAGACCTTCTAAGCCTCATGGGCCAGTGTTAGATGAGTGACCCACGGTCATTTTCTTCCCAGGGCTCCCTGCTGTGTTCTCTGACCCTGGGTCCAGCCGAGTCCTTCATCCTGCAGACTTCCCAGCACTGGACAGCTGGGCTGTCCGCAGCTCTGCTTGGAGGCTCCGGTACTCAGCCAGCTTCCGAATCCTGAGAAATCCGGACAGGTGACGAGTGTGGCCGCAGAAGACACGCCTGCTGCCATGAATTTGTGCCAGAAGCCGCGGAGACCCGGAGCAGCGGAGCGGCACTGGTCCTGTGAGGTGAGGAGAGGAGAGGAGCCGGGCCTCAGTTTCTCCCAGAGCAGAGAGCAGGCACCGTAAGGGTCCTTGTTCCGGCGTCTTCCCGGTCCTTGTCCCTGTGCTTCCCTGCATGTAAGTGCGCCCAATAGCCCATGCAATGCCACTGGAGGCCCACAAGAGGCGCTCCCGATACTCCTGGAACACGAGTTACAGACAAGGTCGCTAGCCACCCAGGTGCTGGGAACTGAAACCTAGGACCTCTCTGCAGAGAGCGGCAGTGTGCTTTTTTTTTTTTTTTTTTATTTTTTGCTTTTAACCTGATGATTTTCCCACGAAGTTGTCCTTCTGAATCTAGACTGCTTTTGACTTTCTTTAAGTTGATGATGATCATGGAGCTGGGATCTGCTCCCAAGGTTTTGTTTTGTGCCAACATTTTCTTTTTGGGTCCACTCTGATAAGAATCTTCAATAAGCTCTTGCCAGCTGTACGCATGAGATTGACAGTTCCCACAGGAGTAGGAAGCTTGGGTAGGGGGTGGTGGAGGAGCTGGTGGTGTGTAGTTCTTCAGTGTCCTTCTTCAAGTTCATGTAGTATTCGAATGTCTCCCTGTGCCCCACTGGCCTAGAACTTACTACCTTTTGGGGGTGTTTTAGACAAAGGCCTGGCCTTGAACTCACGAGAGATCCGCCTGCCTCTGCCTCCCGTAGTGTGGATTACAGGTGTCACCCCACACGCTGCCAGTAGGCCTCTTAACTGCTAGNACCCAAGCAGGACCAGGACAGGGCAGAGCAGCCTGACCAGAAGAATCACACACAGCAAGGACCAGGACAGGACACAGCAGCCTGACCAGAAGAATCACAAAGCACGGACCAGGACAGCGCAGATCTGGCTCTGACCAGAAGAATCACACACAGCATGGACCAGGACAGGACAGAGCCGCCTGACCAGAGGAATCACACACAGCACGGACCAGGACAGAGCAGAGCAGCAGACTGACAGAAGAATTCACACCATAGCGGGGACCATGACAGAGCCAGAGCTAGCCCTTCCCCTGACCAGAAGAATCACACACAGCACTGACCAGGACAGGACAGAGCACCCTGACCAGAAGAATCACACACAAGCACGGACCAGGACAGAGCAGAGCAGACTGACCAGAAGAATCACACACAGCACTGACCAGGACAGGACAGAGCAGCCCGACCAGAAGAATCACACACAAGCACGGACCAGGACAGGACAGAGCACCCTGACCAGAAGAATCACACACAGCAGGGACCAGGACAGAGCAGAGCCACCTGACCAGAAGAATCACACACAAGCACGGACCAGGACAGGACACAGCAGCCTGACCAGAAGAATCACACACAAGCACGGACCAGGACAGGACACAGCAGCCTGACCAGAAGAATCACACACAAGCACGGACCAGGACAGGACACAGCAGCCTGACCAGAAGAATCACACACAGCATGGACCAGGACAGGACAGAGCAGCCTGACCAGAAGAATCACACACAGCACGGACCAGGACAGGACAGAGCAGGCCTGCACCAGAAGACTCACACACAGCAACGGACCAGGACAGAGCAGAGCAGACTGACCAGAAGAATCACACACAGCATGGACAAGGACAGGACAGAGCAGCCCGACCAGAAGAATCACACACAGCACGGACCAGGACAGGACAGAGCAGCCTGACCAGAAGAATCACACACAGCACTGACCAGGACAGGACAGAGCACCCTGACCAGAAGAATCACACACAGCACGGACAAGGACAGGACAGAGGCAGCCTGACCAGAGGAATTTCCCCCCCCCCACCACACAGCACTGACCAGGACCAGGACGCAGCAGCCCCCGACCAGAAGACGATCACACACACAGTGCAGGGGACCAGGGCAAGCGCAGAGCAGCCCTGACCAGAAGATCCTGGACCTCAGAAGAATCACACACAGCACGGACCAGGGCAGAACAGAGCAGCCCGACCAGAAGAATCACACACAAGCACGGACCAGGACAGGACACAGCAGCCTGACCAGAAGAATCACACACAAGCACGGACCAGGACAGGACACAGCAGCCTGACCAGAAGAATCACACACAAGCACGGACCAGGACAGGACACAGCAGCCTGACCAGAAGAATCACACACAAGCACGGACCAGGACAGGACAGAGCCGCCTGACCAGAAGAATCACACACAGCACGGACCAGGACAGGACAGAGCAGCCGGACCAGAAGAATCACACACAAGCACTGACCAGGACAGGACAGAGCACCCTGACCAGAAGAATCACACACAGCAAGGACCAGGACAGTCAGCAGAGCGCCCCCTGACCAGAAGAATCACACACAGCACGGACCAGGACAGAGCAGAGCAGCCTGACCAGAAGAATCACACACAGCACCGACCAGGACCAGAGCAGGAGGGGGGGGGTGGGGCGGGGCAGACTGACCAGAAGAATCACACACAGCATGGACAAGGACAGGACAGATAGCAGACACTAGATGGACAAGGACAGGACAGATAGCAGACACTAGATGGACAAGGACAGGACAGAGCAGCCCGACCAGAAGAATCACACACAGCACGGACCAGGACAGAGCAGAGCCACCCTGACCAGACGAATCACGAACAGCAGCGAACAGGGCCAGAGCAGAGCAGCCTGACCAGAAGAATCACACACAGCAGGGACCAGGACAGAGCAGAGCAGCCTGACAGAAGAAAACAGAAGAATCACGCACAGCAGGGACCAGGACAGGACAGAGCAGCCTGACCAGAAGAATCACACACAGCACGGACCAGGGCAGAGCAGAGCCGCCTGACCAGAAGAATCACACACAGCACGGACCAGGACAGAGCAGAGCAGCCTGACCAGAAGAATCACACACAGCACGGACCAGGACAGGACAGAGCAGCCTGACCAGAAGAATCACACACAAGCACGGACCAGGACAGGACACAGCAGCCTGACCAGAAGAATCACACACAAGCACGGACCAGGACAGGACACAGCAGCCTGACCAGAAGAATCACACACAGCACGGACCAGGACAGGACACAGCAGCCTGACCAGAAGAATCACACACAAGCACGGACCAGGACAGGACACAGCAGCCTGACCAGAAGAATCACACACAAGCACGGACCAGGACAGGACACAGCAGCCTGACCAGAAGAATCACACACAAGCACGGACCAGGACAGGACACAGCAGCCTGACCAGAAGAATCACACACAGCATGGACCAGGACAGGACAGACAGCAGCCTGACCAGAAGGGGGGGCGGGGGGGGAAAAAAAAACAAAAAAAATCACAACCGCACGGACCAGGACAGAGCAGAGCCACCTGACCAGAAGAATCACACACAAGCACGGACCAGGACAGGACAGAGCAGCCTGACCAGAACGAATCACACACAGGAGGGACCAGGACAGAGCAGAGCAGACTGACCAGAAGAATCACACACAGCAGGGACCAGGACCAGGACAGAGCAGACTGACAGAAGGAAATTCATACACACAGCACAGACCAGGACAGAGCAGAGCAGACTGACCAGAAGAATCACACACAGCAGGGACCAGGACAGAAGGCAGAGCAGCCTGACCAGAAGAATCACACACAGCACGGACCAGGACAGAGCAGAGCCACCTGACCAGAAGAATCACACACAGCATGGACCAGGACAGGACAGAGCAGCCTGACCAGAAGAATCACACACAGCACAGACCAGGACAGAGCAGAGCAGACTGACCAGAAGAATCACACACAGCAGGGACCAGGACAGAGCAGAGCAGCCTGACCAGAAGAATCACACACAGCACGGACCAGGGCAGAACAGAGCAGCCCGACCAGAAGAATCACACACAGCAGGGACCAGGACAGGACAGAGCAGCCCAACTAGAAGTGGGGCCGTCTGCAGTGGGTCAGGACGAAGTGTGGAGAACCCCCCCTTTCCAGAAATAGCAGCTTGCGTGAAGTGATGATGAAGCGTGGCATAATCACGTGGGATGTGAAGTTGTTGTGAAGTGAAGTTCGTGGCACGGCAGATGAGCACCAGAGTGTGGGGGTAGGTTGGTAAAAGGGGGTATAAGAGGAGGGGAGAGGGGACCCTGTGATGTCTGGAGAGAGGCTGTCACATCCCAAGAAGGGGCTCTGATAGTTCAAAGGGCGTTGTGCTGGATAGTTTAGTGTCAACTTGACACACGTGGGTGGAGGGAGCCTCAATGGAGGAATCTTGCTTCCATGGGACTGGCCTGTGGCCAAGTTGGGGGGCATTTCTTGCATTTTTTGGTTGTTTGAGTGATGTGGGAGGGACAAGCCCATGGGGAGGTGCACCCCCGGGGGCAGGCCAGGTCCAGGTTTTGTGTATTGTTATTTAGAAAGCAGGCCTGGCAGCGGCCAGGGGCGGAGCGAGCCAGTGAGCACCATTCCTCCCTGGCCTGTGCTTCAAGCTCCTGCCTCCAGGTTGCCTGCCCGGAGGTCGGACCTGAGGCGCCGCAGGGGGTAAAGCTGTGCCGCGGAGCGAGTTGGAACAGGAGGGTAAACCGTTTCCGCCCCCCCGACCCCCCGGGGTCGAGCCCCAGTCCCCTCAGGGCGGCGAAAGAGAATCGAAGACGTAAGAACCCGTCTGAAACTCCAAGTTCCAGAAACTCCACGTTCCCCCAGGGGAAATCCCGACCAAACACCCTCTTCTGAACTCCGCGGAATTGCATGACCGGGTGCACAACCTGCATGCAGTGCAGACAGCAGTGCATTCATTAACACATACAGAAATAAAATAAACTTATAAAAAACAAAATATTAAAAAAAAAAAAAAAACACACCTTTTCCTACCAAGTTGGTACAGAGTGTTTTGTCACGGCGATGGAGAAGCTAGCTAGAAGAAGTATGGATGAATGCTAAGTGATGGATTGTCAGGTACACATTTAAATACCAAGGAGGTGGACTGGGGTGGCCCTGACAGTGCAAAGGGGGTGGGCCTGTAAATCCTGAGTAATGGACTGTCAGGTACACATGGGAATCTGGACACTGTTGCACTTAAAGCCCCTCCTTCCTACTGATCCCACGTGTGATCTCTGAAGACCGGCTGAACGAACGCTCTGCGTCACACAGGACTTAAGATGCGGCCTCCAAGTACGGTGGCCACACAGGCACTTCTCCTCCTCACCCAGGGCTCCCACAGCAGATGGGGACCCCGCCAGTGGTCCCCAGGAAGCAGAACTGGGACGACCGCACCTGCACCCACTGCTCAGAGTCAACCCCCAGGCGACGGACAGCCAGTCATGACGGACAGACGGACAGCCAGTCATGACGGGCACCTGGCAGCATGTGTACATACCTGCCACCACACTGTTAAGAACTCATGCAAAAAAAGTTAATCCAGCCCAGCGTTTCCTTTCGGTGGCGCCCACAAAAAAAAGCACAAACACCCTTAATCATGGCCACTTTGGAAGAGAGGCAGGCCGGGATCTATGTGAGTTCAAGGTCACCCTGTCTACAGAGTGAGTTTCCAGGCCCGCTGGGACTGAAGGGAGACCTTGCTCAAAAATACAAAAAAAAAAGAAAATTTCAAATCTTACTGGAATCTGTTATAGCTCTCCATAGACATTCAACGGGAAAGGGCTGAGCAGGATGGCACAAGCCTTTAGCCCCCAGCATCGGGAGGCAGAAGCAGAAGCAATGAAAGGAGAAAGAAGAAGCAGGCGGGATCTCCTTTGAGTCAGGCAAGACTGGTCCTACAGACGTGAGCTCTGGGGGCCCAGCCTAGGGCTACAGGGTCAAAAAGACCTCCAAAAAAGTTACAATAAATCACAAATTATCTAAAAATTTCTAGCGGCTATGTTAGCAACAAACAGTTGGAATCAACATAATACTCTATGTAATTTGGCCCCGTATATCCAAAATATTGTACTCAGCTTAGAGGGGCCAGAACAGCTACACACTGGGACAAGGTCAAGGGACTGAGGCCTCAGGGCTGTGGGCCGTGTACAAGATGTGCAGTGTAGCTGTGACCCTGGGACCGAAACGTTCCCTCTGGAGGGTGCAGGGAGGGTCAAAGGGTGCTCTTTCTGGGCTATCGACAGCTGACAATGACAGCTGACAATGACGGCTGACAGCAGCAGACTGTGATAACACACCTTCCTGACTTGTCAACCACAATGGGACAGGAGGTTGGGGCTCAAGGGATGAGAATGTGGCTGCCTGCACCCACCGCCTCCCTCCAGCCATGCGGCTGCCTGCACCCACCGCCTCCCTCCAGCCACGCGGCTGCACCCACCGCCTCTCTCCAGCAACGTAGCTGCCTGCTCCAGGAATCTACTTCTCACTCACGCTCCCATAATGAAGCCAAAATAATCTTTTTGGTTCACAAAGGTGGACTTAGATACATCCATTTCTTTGGTCTGCAGAACCCTCTCTGAGTTGACTCCCCATGCCAGGAGAGACAGCTTAGCAGTTAAGAGGCTCTACTGGCAGCCAGTGTCGGGGGCCACACCTGTAATCCCAGCACTACGGGAGCAGAGGCAGGCGGATCTCTCTGTGAGTTCAAGCCAGGCCTTTGTCTAAAAACACCCCCCCCCCCAAAAAGGGTAAGTAAAGTTCTAGGGCCAGTGGGGCTACAGGGATGACCATTTTCTGAAATACTACATGAACTTGAAGAAGGACACTGAAGAACTACACACCCACCCCACATCCCCCCCCCTCCCCCCACCACAACCACCCACCCAAGCTTCCTAGGCTTACCTGTGGGAACTGTCCAATTCTGCGTACAGCTGGCAAGAGCTTATTGAAGATTCTTATCAGAGTGGACCCAAAAAGAAAATGTTGGCACAAAACAAAACCTTGGGAGCAGATCCCAGCTCCATGATCATCATCAACTTAAAGAAAGTCAAAAGCAGTCTAGATTCAGAAGGACAACTTCGTGGGAAAATCATCAGGTTAAAGCAAAAAATAAAAAAAAAAAAAAAAAAAAAAAAAAGCACACTGGGCCGCTCTCTGCAGAGAAGGTTTCCTAGGTTTCAGTTCCCGCACCTGGGTTGGCTATGCCGAACCTTTGTCTGTAACCTGTGTTCCAGGGTATCTGATGCCCTCTTGTGGGCATCCAGTGGCAATGCATGGCTATATGGGCGCACTTACATGCAGGGAAGCACAGGGACAAGGAACGGAAGAACAGGGAACAAGGAAACTCTTAAGGTTGCTTGCTCTCTGCTCTGGGAGGAAATGAGGCCCGGCTCTCCTCTCCTCTCCTCACCTCACAGGACCAGTGCCGCTCCGCTGCTCCGGGTCTCCGTGGCTTCTGGCACAAATTCATGGCAGCAGGCGTGTCTTCTGCGGCCACACTCGTCACCTGTACCGGATTTCTCAGGATTCGGAAGCTGGCTGAGTACCGGAGCCTCCAAGCAGAGCTGCGGACAGCCCAGCTGTCCAGTGCTGGGAAGTCTGCAGGATGAAGGACTCGGCTGGACCCAGGGTCAGAGAACACAGCAGGGAGCCCTGGGAAGAAAATGACCGTGGTGCACTCAATCTAACACTGCCTTGAGGCTTAGAAGTTCTTCCCCTGGGGTGGGGTGGGCTGGAAGAGATGGCCCTAGCGGTTAAGAGCGCCGACCGCTCTTGAGAGGACCCAGGTTCGATCCTCAGCAACCCACATGGCGGCTGAGAAACCGTTGAAACTCCATTCCAGGAGAACTTCCCGTTACAGCGGAATCTGAGACCCCTTTCTGACCTCCGCGGCGTCGCACAACACGGGTCGCACAGAATTGCATGCAGCCAGTACATTCCTTACACATACAGAAATAAAAAAAAATTAATAAAAAAAAAAAAAGGTCTTCCCTGAATGTCAATCTGTAGATGTCACAGAGCAGAAAAAACCCAGAAGCCCAACTTTTGTTCTAGTGAAGAGTTGAGAAACAAGTGAGAAAACAAAAGACCACAATGACTTCCAGTGGCCCCGCACCTTTACCTGTGAGAGGACAGTGGTGTGTTCAAGGTGAGGGTGCTTGCTACCTGATAACACTTCTTTTTTTTTTTTTTTAAGGATTTGACGTTTTTGGGGAGGGTGTCTCTTTTTTATATTTTATTTATTTTTCTATGGTATGAATGTACTGTCTGCATGTACCGCAGAGGTCAGAAGAAGAAGTCAGAAGAAGTCAGAAGAAGTCAGAAGAGGGTGTGGATTCCCCCTGGAAAATGGATTCTCTGGAATTGGAGTTTACAGACGGTTCTCAGCGCCATATGGGTTCTGGGGACCGAACCTGGGTCCTCGATATAGAGCAGTCGTGCTCTTAACCACTAGGCTATCTCTCCAGCCCCTACCGCTAGCAACTCTTTTTTATTTTCCCATGGGAACCTTTCAAAGATTCTGCTTGCCAACAGCGTTGATGTGTCTGCTGTTCTTACGGGGCAGAACGAGCAGTGCACTGTGCTGCTCTGTTTCTACTTGGGCTGGGCAGAGAGCAGTGCACTGTGCCTGGTGTTCTACAGGACAGAGGAGCAGTGCACTGTACCTGGTGTTCTACAGGATAGAGGAGCAGTGCACTGTACCTGGGGTTCTACAGGATAGAGGAGCAGTGCACTGTGCCTGGGGTTCTACAGGATAGAGGAGCAGTGCACTGTGCCTGGTGTTCTACAGGACAGAGGAGCAGTGCACTGTACCTGGGGTTCTACAGGACAGAGGAGCAGTGCACTGTACCTGGTGTTCTACAGGACAGAGGAGCAGTGCACTGTACCTGGGGTTCTACAGGACAGAGGAGCAGTGCACTGTACCTGGTGTTCTACAGGACAGAGGAGCAGTGCACTGTGCCTGGTGTTCTACAGGACAGACGGGCAGTGCACTGTACCTGGTGTCCTACAGGACAGAGGAGCAGTGCACTGTACCTGGTGTTCTATGGGGCAGAGGAGCAGTGCACTGTGCCTGGTGTTCTACAGGACAGAGGAGCAGTGCACTGTGCCTGGGGATCTACAGGACAGAGGAGCAGTGCACCCTCCCTGGTGTTCTATGCGGCAGAGGAGCAGTGCACTGTGCCTGGTGTTCTACAGGACAGAGGTGCAGTGCACTGTACCTGGTGTTCTACAGGACAGAGGAGCAGTGCACTGTACTTGGTGTTCTACAGGACAGAGGAGCAGTGCACTGTACCTGGGGTTCTACAGGACAGAGGAGCAGTGCCCTGTACCTGGTGCTCTACAGGACAGAGGAGCAGTGCACCCTCCCTGGTGTTCTATGCGGCAGAGGAGCAGTGCACTGTACCTGGTGTTCTACAGGCAGCGGAGCAGTGCAATATGAGCCGGCTGTTCTACAGGACAGAGGAGCAATGCACTGTACATGGTGTCCTACAGGGCAGAGGAGCAGTGCACTGTACCTGGTGTTCTACAGGACAGAGGAGCAGTGCACTGTACCTGGTGTCCTACAGGACAGAGGAGCAGTGCACTGTACCTGGGGTTCTACAGGACAGAGGAGCAGTGCACTGTGCCTGGGGATCTACAGGACAGAGGAGCAGTGCACCCTCCCTGGTGTTCTATGCGGCAGAGGAGCAGTGCACTGTACCTGGTGTTCTACAGGGCAGAGGAGCAGTGCACTGTACCTGGTGTCCTACAGGACAGAGGAGCAGTGCACTGTGCCTGGTGTTCTACAGGACAGAGGTGCAGTGCACTGTACTTGGTGTTCTACAGGACAGAGGAGCAGTGCACTGTACTTGGTGTTCTACAGGACAGAGGTGCAGTGCACTGTACTTGGTGTTCTACAGGACAGAGGTGCAGTGCACTGTACTTGGTGTTCTACAGGACAGAGGTGCAGTGCACTGTACTTGGTGTTCTACAGGACAGAGGTGCAGTGCACTGTACTTGGTGTTCTACAGGACAGAGGTGCAGTGCACTGTATCTGGGGTTCTACAGGACAGAGGAGCAGTGCACTGTGCCTTGTGTGTTCCCAGGCAGAGGCGCCATGTGGCACTGTAACTTGTGTTCTAACAGGACAGCAGAGCAGCTGCCATTGTACCTGCGTGTGTCCTACCGTGGCGAGGAGCGTGCTCTGTACTGGTGTTCTACAGGGCCAGAGGAGCCAGGCACTGTACTGGCTGTTCTACAGGGCAGCGGAGCAGTGCACTGTACCTGGTGTTGTACAGGACAGAGGAGCAGTGCACTGTACCTGGTGTCCTACAGGGCAGAGGAGCAGTGCACTGTGCCTGGTGTTCTACAGGACAGAGGAGCAGTGCACTGTACCTGGTGTTCTACAGGACAGAGGAGCAGTGCACTGTGCCTGGTGCTCTACAGGACAGAGGAGCAGTGCACTGTACCTGGTGCTCTACAGGACAGAGGAGCAGTGCACTGTACCTGGGGTTCTACAGGGCAGAGGAGCAGTGCACTGTACCTGGGGTTCTACAGGACAGAGGAGCAGTGCACTGTACCTGGTGTTCTACAGGACAGAGGAGCAGTGCACTGTACCTGGTGTCCTACAGGGCAGAGGAGCAGTGCACTGTACCTGGGGTTCTACAGGACAGACGGGCAGTGCACTGTGCCTGGTGTTCTACAGGACAGAGGAGCAGTGCACCCTCCCTGGTGTTCTATGCGGCAGAGGAGCAGTGCACCCTCCCTGGTGTTCTATGCGGCAGAGGAGCAGTGCACTGTGCCTGGTGTTCTACAGGACAGAGGAGCAGTGCACTGTACCTGGTGTTCTACAGGACAGAGGAGCAATGCACTGTACATGGTGTCCTACAGGGCAGAGGAGCAGTGCACTGTGCCTGGTGTTCTACAGGCCAGAGGAGCAGTGCACTGTACCTGGTGCTCCACATGGACAGATGAGCAGTGGCACCTGTACCTGGGGTCCGGGCTTCTAAAGGACAGAGGAGCAGTGCACTGTACCTGGTGTTCTACAGGGCAGAGGAGCAGTGCACTGTACCTGGTGTTCTACAGGACAGAGGAGCAGTGCACTGTACCTGGTGTTCTACAGGACAGAGGAGCAGTGCACTGTACCTGGTGTTCTACAGGACAGAGGAGCAGTGCTCTGTGCCTGGTGTTCTACAGGACAGAGGAGCAGTGCACTGTGCCTGGTGTTCTACAGGGCAGAGGAGCAGTGCACCCTCCCTGGTGTTCTATGCGGCAGAGGAGCAGTGCACCCTCCCTGGTGTTCTATGCGGCAGAGGAGCAGTGCACTGTGCCTGGTGTTCTACAGGACAGACGGGCAGTGCGCTGTACCTGGTGTCCTACAGGACAGAGGAGCAGTGCACTGTACCTGGTGTTCTACAGGGCAGAGGAGCAGTGCACTGTACCTGGTGCTCTACAGGACAGAGGAGCAGTGCACCCTCCCTGGTGTTCTATGCGGCAGAGGAGCAGTGCACTGTACCTGGTGTCCTACAGGACAGAGGAGCAGTGCACTGTACCTGGTGTTCTACAGGACAGAGGAGCAGTGCACTGTACCTGGTGTCCTACAGGACAGAGGAGCAGTGCACTGTACCTGGTGTTCTACAGGGCAGAGGAGCAGTGCACTGTACCTGGTGCTCTACAGGACAGAGGAGCAGTGCTCTGTGCCTGGTGTTCTACAGGACAGAGGAGCAGTGCACTGTACCTGGTGTTCTACAGGACAGACGGGCAGTGCACTGTACCTGGTGTCCTACAGGACAGAGGAGCAGTGCACTGTTCCTGGTGTTCTACAGGACAGAGGAGCAGTGCACTGTACCTGGTGTTCTACAGGACAGAGGAGAAGTGCACTGTGCCTGGTGTTCTACAGGACAGACGGGCAGTGCACTGTACCTGGTGCTCTACAGGACAGAGGAGCAGTGCACTGTACCTGGGGCTCTACAGGGACAGAGGTGCAGTGCACTGTACTTGGTGTTCTACAGGACAGAGGTGCAGTGCACTGTACTTGGTGTTCTACAGGACAGAGGTGCAGTGCACTGTACTTGGTGTTCTACAGGACAGAGGTGCAGTGCACTGTACCTGGTGTTGTACAGGGCAGAGGAGCAGTGCGCTGTACCTGGGGTTCTACAGGACAGAGGTGCAGTGCACTGTACCTGGTGTTCTATGGGGCAGAGGAGCAGTGCACTGTACTTGGTGTTCTACAGGGCAGAGGAGCAGTGCACTGTACCTGGTGTTCTACAGGATAGAGGAGCAGTGCACTGTACTTGGTGTTCTACAGGACAGAGGGGCAGTGCACTGTACCTGGTGTTGTACAGGGCAGAGGAGCAGTGCTCTGTACCTGGTGTTCTACAGGATAGAGGAGCAGTGCACTGTACTTGGTGTTCTACAGGACAGAGGTGCAGTGCACTGTACCTGGTGTTGTACAGGGCAGAGGAGCAGTGCACTGTGCCTGGTGTTCTACAGGACAGAGGAGCAGTGCACTGTACATGGTGTTCTACAGGGCAGAGGAGCAGTGCACTGTACCTGGTGTTCTACAGGACAGACGGGCAGTGCACTGTACCTGGTGTTCTACAGGACAGAGGAGCAGTGCACTGTACCTGGTGTTCTACAGGACAGAGGAGCAGTGCACTGTACCTGGTGTCCTACAGGACAGAGGAGCAGTGCGCTGTACCTGGTGTTCTACAGGGCAGAGGAGCAGTGCACTGTACCTGGTGTTCTACAGGACAGAGGAGCAGTGCACTGTGCCTGGTGTTCTACAGGGCAGAGGAGCAGTGCACCCTCCCTGGTGTTCTATGCGGCAGAGGAGCAGTGCACCCTCCCTGGTGTTCTATGCGGCAGAGGAGCAGTGCACTGTACATGGTGTTCTACAGGGCAGAGGAGCAGTGCTCTGTACCTGGTGTTCTACAGGATAGAGGAGCAGTGCACTGTACCTTGTGTTGTACAGGACAGAGGAGCAGTGCCCTGTACCTGGTGTTCTACAGGACAGACGGGCAGTGCACTGTACCTGGTGCTCTACAGGACAGAGGAGCAGTGCACTGTACCTGGTGTTCTACAGGACAGAGGTGCAGTGCACTGTACCTGGTGTTCTACAGGACAGAGGAGCAGTGCACTGTACCTGGTGTTCTACAGGACAGAGGTGCAGTGCACTGTACCTGGTGTTCTACAGGGCAGAGGAGCAGTGCACTGTACCTGGTGTTCTACAGGACAGAGGGGCAGTGCACTGTACCTGGTGTTCTACAGGACAGAGGAGCAGTGCACTGTACCTGGTGTTCTACAGGACAGAGGAGCAGTGCACTGTACTTGGTGTTCTACAGGACAGAGGAGCAGTGCACTGTGCCTGGTGTTCTACAGGACAGAGGAGCAGTGCACTGTACCTGGTGTTCTACAGGACAGAGGAGCAGTGCACTGTACCTGGTGTTCTACAGGGCAGAGGAGCAGTGCACTGTACCTGGTGTCCTACAGGACAGAGGAGCAGTGCACTGTACCTGGTGTTCTACAGGACAGAGGAGCAGTGCACCCTCCCTGGTGTTCTATGCGGCAGAGGAGCAGTGCACTGTACCTGGTGTTCTACAGGGCAGAGGAGCAGTGCACTGTACCTTGTGTTGTACAGGACAGAGGAGCAGTGCTCTCTGCCTGGTGTTCTACAGGACAGAGGAGCAGTGCACTGTACCTGGTGTTCTACAGGGCAGAGGAGCAGTGCACTGTGCCTGGTGTTCTACAGGACAGAGGTGCAGTGCACTGTATCTGGGGTTCTACAGGACAGAGGAGCAGTGCACTGTGCCTGGGGTTCTACGGGGCAGAGGAGCAGTGCACTGTGCCTGGGGTTCTACAGGGCAGACGGGCAGTGCACTGTACCTGGTGCTCTACAGGATACTCAAATTGACCCTGCCATATACTAGACCCAACTGAGTTTAACTCAAGGTTTCTGACACTTTTTCTAAATATACACGTAAATCTCATAAATACAACCTTACCACTGTTTACCAAAAGAAGTCTTTTGACATTTAACAACTCTCGTGTGAACCCCCTCTACTTTTTGAAGCAATGTTCACGCGGTGGGCAGGGGACACCCCCCTATGGAAGGCAGCATGGAGCCACTCTTAAGAAACACTAAAATGGGGCTGGTGATGGATGGTAGTGGTTAAGAGGGCCAACTGCCCTTACAGAGTAACTCGGGTCAACTCCCCAGCGCCCACATGGCGCTGAGAACCCTCTTTAAACTCCAGTTCCAGGGGACTCCGACTCTCTCTTTCTGACCTCCACCAGCATTGACACGACCACGCGTTGCACAGACGTACAGCAGACTTCCCTTATTTTTTCCATTTACGCTCATTTTTTCCACTCATATACATAACATGAAAAAATAAATAAATTCAAGCCGGGCATGGTGGGGTTGCACGCCTTTACTCCTAGCCACTGGGAGGCAGAGGCAGGTGGATTTTGTGGTTCAAAGGCCAGCCTGGTATTATCGAGGCGTTTCTAGGCAGCTGGGCTACAGGGAGACACAAAAAAAAAAAAAAAAAAAAAAAAACATAAATAAAAAATTAATAATAATTACATTTAAAAAAAAGAAACCTAAAAATGAATCACACTGATCTGGCTACTACTTACTACGTCCGCCTCCTACCCAACAAAGGACTACATCCCTACTGCAGACACCTTGCACATCCATTTTTATTGCTGCTCTTTTCACAGTAGCTAAGAAATGGAAACGACCTAAGTTTCTCAAGTGACAACTGGATAATGAAAGTCTGGCACATTTACTCAATGGAGTTCCACTCAGCTGTAGAGAGAGGTGACGTTGTGAAATGTGCAGGTGAACGGATGGAAACAAAGCGGCTACACTGCGTGAAGGACCAGACTCAGAAGAACAAGCGGCCTCATCTCGGTCACGGATCTCGGCTCCAAATCCTGAGATGTGAGAGTACACCCTGATGGAACTGCAGGAGCCAGGAACGTGGAAAGGAATCCGGGGATAGGGGAAGAAGGAGCCCGGGAGGGGGACAGGAGGAGACAGACGTCACCAAGGGGAAAGGGGGGAGATATACGAGGAACTTGAAGGTAAGATCCTACTGTTGAAGACAGGGCCTAACTTCAGACACGGACTTGGAGAAGCCTCCTCCCTGAAGAGTGGCTCTCACAGTTCTACAGGACACTGCGCAAGCTGCTGAGGGAGCAAATCAATCAGTGCTCCAACCCAGCTCCAGAGCCTAACAACCATAACCATGGCGGGCACAGCAAACGGATGGTGCAATCTGTGGCACTTTTATCTCAGGGATAATCAACAGCTTCCTAACTGGACTTAGAGCTGTCTCGATGGGAGGGAACTGGCATGGCACTGTAAACACAGCCAAAAAGTACACACGGCTAGAGAGGTCACACACCCGAGAAAACCCTGCATCATGTCACCTCCACTGACAAACGTGACTTCTTACTATATGCTCAATATGGATCCTTGTATTTACAGACAAGTGTCCCAGACACCATTCATCGAAGAAGCTTCTTTTGCAACAGAGACTCATACAGAGTTCCACAAGTGGTCACACAGAGTAAGTGTGAGATGCCCGGCCCTAAGTGACACGTCTACAATGGCACCTCTACCCCCAAGGCTCACAGAATACAGTGGAACGGGGGGGGGGGGAGCTAGCGCATCTCTCAGTTCTCATACAGTGAAGCTTCCTCATGCAACAGAGGGCAGTGAACACAGAAGACCACACCTGGCCAAATAGACAGACAACGCGTACAAGCCAGGGGTGGAGCAACCACAAGGACACAAGAACTGCGAGCAGTAGTGTCGCGTGCACACAACACATGCAAGCTCAATCAGATTAAAGCCGGGAGGCCCCAACCTTAGCTGAGGATCTGCGGGCAGCTGATCGCTGCTGGGTGAGGGAGACTCTAGACAGGCTGAACAGGCTCTTGACGAAATCACACCAAGACACATCTGGGTACATAAGCTTGACTCTACAGAATGCATGACACCCTGTGGTGGGCCGTGGGAGGGTGCAAATGGGGGAGGGGGTCTAAATATGAGTAAGATGTATGAAATCCTCAGAACTTCAATAAATATATTGGAAAAAAAAGGGGGCAGGGAGTAGTTTTCTCAGGTACCCAAATCTTATGAACACCCATTTTAGTAAAAGCTTTCTTCTATGTGTATGTGTGGTGTCTCTGTGGACGTCTTCAATGGGCGTGTAGGTGCCCATGGAGGCTAGAAGAGGGGGTTGCATCCCTGGCATCTGTAGTTACAGGTGACTGTGAGCTGCCAGAAGTGGGTGCTGGAAACTAAGGCCCGGTCCACTGCAAGAGCAGTGCGTGCTCTTAACCTCCGAGCCATCTCTCCAGCCGCACACCCACTGTAAAGCATGTAACTAAATCCCTCCCCTTCAAAGCCCGCATCTGTATATCTTATTCTTTCCGCAAGCATTTCTATTCACCCTGTTTAAGATCTGTGTTAAATGCATCTTTTCTAAGTCCTCTTCACACTGGCTTTCCCTGAAGTTCTTTTCATAGTGTTAACTGTGGATCCTGGTTGGACTGGAAGGAGTTTTCTGGGCAGCGACCTAGTGACAGGGTCATAGGAAGTGGGACCCTGACTTATCAGCTGCGGACTGTCTCAGGTGACCCTAGCTGTTTCTTGCTGGCTGTGAGTCCTTCCTACCTATTCCCTTCTGATACCTCGCTTAATTCACAGATCCAGTTACCTGTGCACCCAGAAAACCTGCAGACAGGATGCAGCAGACTTCCATCTACAGCACACACTGACCCCGACCCCACGGACTCAAGGATGACCTAGGCCTTGCAGTGTCCTCCCGAGTACAGGATTTGATGGACAAGCACCATGACCAGCAGACTGCACCTCCTCCCCACAACCTCCTGGGTGGGTCCCTGGAAGTAGTCACTGACAACAATGGCCATCACAACATCCTCAAGTGGACCAGAGTTGGCTGGAGAGGAGCTCAGCAGCTGGGACACTCGCTGCTACTGCAGAGGACCTGGGTTGATTCCCAGCACCCAGATGGCAGTTAACAACCATCTGTAACTCCAATTCCAGGGGTTCAGAGACCCTCTTCTGGCCTCTCTGGGCATTTCAAGACACAGATGCACTTAGATACACGCAGGCAAAAACACATACATATAAAATAAAAACAAGCCGGGTATGGTGGTGCACGCCTTTAATCCCAGCACTTGGGAGGCAGAGGCAAGTGGATCTCTGTGAGTTCAAGGCCAGCCTGGTCTACAGAGCGAGTTCCAGGACACCTGGGGCTACAGGGAGACCCTGTCTCAAAAAGACCAAAAATAAATAAATAAATAAATAAATAAATAAATAAATAACAAAAACAAAGAAAATATTTTTTTAAAGTGGCTCTGGGCTTGGAGATGGCTCAGCTGTTAAGAGCACTAGGTGCTCTTGCAAAGGACCTGGCTTAGGTTCCCAACATCCACATGGCTGCCAACAACCATTCATAACTCCAGTTCCAGGGATCCAATGCCCACTTTTGGTCTCCGTGCACACTTCTATAAATGCACACATTAAACTTACACACATAAAAATATAGTAAGTGAAAAAAAAATTTTTTTGAGATGGTCTTCCTATAGCAGCAGCTGGCCTGGAATTCACTCTGTAGACCAAGCTGGCCTTGAACTCACAGAGATCTGCCTGCCTCTGCCTCCCAAGTGTTAGGATTAAAGGCATGTGCCACCAGACCTGGCTTAAGATGGTTCTTAGCCGCCATGTGGGTGCTGGAATCGAACCCTGGGTCCTCTGCAAGAGAAGTCAGGGCTCTTAACCACTGGGCCATCTCTCCAGCCCAATAAGGGAAATATTTTAAAGCATAAATCTGCCTCCCAGACAGTCACTGATCACAGCAGAGGTTCCTGAAATAATTTCTACAAGGAGAGCCAATAAATTGTTTCCTAAAGTATTGGTTTCTATATTCCTGCTATGAAGCAATTGTTTTCAAACTGAAACACGTCACCCTCATCCATGATCACACACCCTGGATACATCCTACTGAAACACGTCACCCTCATCCATGACCACACACCCTGGGTACATCCTACTGAAACGCGTCACCCTCATCCATGACCACACACTCTGGGTACATCCTACTGAAACGCGTCACCCTCATCCATGACCACACACCCTGGGTACATCCTACTGAAACTCATCGGCCTCATCCATGCCCACACCCTCTGGGTACATCCTACTGAAACTCATCGGCCTCATCCATGACTACACACCCTGGGTACATCCTACTGAAACACATCACCCTCATCCATGACCACACACCCTGGGTACATCCTACTGAACTCATCGGCCTCATCTATGACCACACACGCTGGATCCATCCTACTGAAACGTGTCAGTCTCTTCCATGGCTACAGCACCCTAGATAACACCCTACTGATGTATTCCATCCTGCGGGGAACCTTACTAAGAGAGAGGCAAACAATTTGAAAGTCTTAGAAGCCCTTGAAACCCCATGTTGTGTAAGCCGGGGGCTGCTAGCATGGAGATTCTCTGACCTGTGGAGCTGCCTGTGAGTAGAGCAGGGGACTCCACTGATGCACTTCCTGAGATGTCACCCCAGCTCAGTGGGCTTCTTGCTAAGGCAGCTGCTTCAAGTCACCCATGCTCAACGGGGAACCCTTCACCAAACTCAGGTAAGCCCAATAAACTCACTGGTTCTTTGGTGAGATGGTCACTTTGGTCTGTTGCTGGTTCCCAGGGAGGACAAACAGACATGTGATCACATCCCCCTGGAAAAGTCATACAGTCAGCCCTGAGCAACCAAACACCCGGAGCCAAATAACATGTGCCAGTTTGGAAGCAGCATTGAAAGAGGCACCCATAAGCTGGGCTTGGTGACTATGGGTGCAAAACCCAACTCTTACCTCAGAGGAGGAAGCAGAGATGGTTTATTCTAAAGCTGGGCAAACGCCTTTAATCCCAGCACTCAAGAGGCAGAGGCAGGAGATCTTTTTGAGTTCAAGGTGAACTGAGTCTACCTATGAGTCCAGGCCAGCCAGATACATGATGAGATCCTATCTCATATGAGAGAGAGGTGTGGGGGTGGTATGAATGGAATTAATTCCAGAGCCACATGAGTGACCATGGACAGGAAGTAGGTGGGTTACAGCAGGGCAGGGGACTCTCTCCCATTGGCCTCAGATACCATCTTATGGCATGCTTACCTTTGCGTGAGCAGAAGCTGTTTGTACATTCAAAAATGATTTACCTGGGGCTGGAGAGGTGGCCTAGTGGTTAAGAGCGCCGACTGCTCTTACAGAGGACCCGGGTTGGATCCCCAGCACCCACATGGTTCTCCAGTTCCGGGAGAACTCCAGTTCCAGGGGAATCCGACACCCTCTTCTGACCTCCGCGGCATTGCAAGACACGGGTGCACAAACCTACATGCAGACAGTACACTCATACACATACAAAAATAAATAAAATTAAAAAAAAAAAAGATTTACCTAAGTGTCAGAAGATGGGACATTAGCTCAAACAAAGAGATTACAAATGAATGGCTGGGGGCTGGAGAGATGGCCTAGTGGTTAAGAGTGCTGACTGCTCTTGCAGAGTACCTGGGTTTGATACCCAGCACCCACATGGCTGCTGAGAACCATCTTTTACTCCAGTTCCAGGGGAATCCGACGCCCTCTTCTGAGCTCCATGACATTGCATGACATGGATACACAGACCTACATGCAGATAGTACATAATAAATAAATTAAAAAAAAAAAAAAAAAAAGAATGGCTATAGCAGGAACTCAACAGCCCACGCCCATCTGGCTCAGGACCTGCAGCTCTCCATGGACAGGAAAATTCTAATTAGTCAGTCAGCCATGCAGCAGCTTTAACATGGGTATGGTTTGTGTTTTCTGGGAGCTTCCATTTACTTGATGTGCACTTGTGATCCCAGCATTCCAAAGGCAGAGAGAGGACTGTTGTCAAGTTTGAGGCCAGCCTGGTCTACAAGCTGAGCTTGGGACCAACCAGAGCTACATAAGTACATCAATAATCAGTCTCAAAATAAAACGCACATGCACGCACACATGGAGGAAGCTGCTTAACAAAACCAGATAACGTACTACGGCTGTGTCCCTCCCTTGGTTTACATGTCACCCCCTTCCATACTGAAGGCCCCACATGCACCCATGGCAGATCCAGGGTGCAGAGCCCTCCAACAGGCCACCTGCCGGGAAGGGCAGTTAGCCCTGACAGTGAGGCTGTGTGGAGGGGCCGACACATCCCAGAGGCAGCAGATGGGTCCCCTGGGTCTTTAACTGCCACAAGCCCTTACCAGTTTATACAACAGCCTAGGCCCTGAGCTGAAACCAGCACTAGGCAGGGCCACACCTCAGCCTGGCCAGGGCCAGGTGCTTAATTATGTCTGGGGTTTCTTTGGGGAGGGGGGAGGTCTAAGCAGCCCTGGTGCACCTATTTACAGTGCTCCTCCTTTACAGTGTGTACACTGGGCAAGCCTCACCTCCAGGTCAGGACTCCATGGCAGACTCCGTTACCCACCATTCCCCTCAATGTGATCAGGGTGCTTGTCCACATCTACGGGGTCCCAAAGTACTCAGCCCAGCACTGCCCCACCCTTACACCCGCAAAGGACCCATAAGCTGCCCACAGGGCTGAGGAAGGCTAAAACTCCTTTCCCAGCACCTGTTTCCTGGTGGGGATGGAGTAGTGGGGTAAGGGACGGGGTGGGGATGGGGTAGGGTGGGGTGGGGGTGGGGTTGGGGATGGGATGGGGGTGGGGTGGGGATGGATGGGCATGGGTGGGCTGTGGCTAGAAGCCCTGGTTCCAAGACCAGCAGACTCATCCAGCTCCACTGAACGGTGCTCCTTACAACACCCCTGAATTCTGCCCCGTCCTCCCATCAGTCCTGACCCTGCTTGTGTTCAGACAGAGGGTACTGAGTTCAGCACCCTCCCCCTAGCCCTGCAGTCACGGCTCCGTTCTGAGCAACCCTGCTCTCCAGACTCCTCCCGCCCATCAGCTCCAGCTCCACCCAGGACGGAGTCCTCCAGCGCCCACAGAGAGTCCTCCCCACCCAGGGTCCCCAGTGGGGTCCGCGGGGCTGAGAGGATAAGGTGCAGGACCACGGGAAGAACAGAGTAACCACATCCAATCTGGACCCGAGACGTTCCTGGAGTCCTCCCCTGCAGCCCAGCGTCAGCACAAACCCCCATCACCTCCCAGCATCCTCCCTGCGCCGCGGCCGCTCACCTCGCACTGCACAGCGCCTCTGCACACCGCACGCCCGGGCTCGCCTCTCCCTTCACAGGCTCCTCAGATCCTCGGAGAGCTCTGCACACGGCACGCCGCGGCTCGCTGGGACTTCCGGTCACGCACGCGTAGCATTCCCCAGAGTTCAGAATCCAAATTCCCGCGGCGTCCTGGTAACGATAACAACATCAAACCACGTGATGGCCTAAGCGGAAAAGGCATTCTAGTACTTTTTGAGTGAAAAAAACTTTGGCTCAGAATTTCTTCCGGCGGAAGTGGACTAGGCGCAAGCGCACTGTAGCTTTCGGAGTTACGATTTGCCAGTACTTAAGATGGCGTACGTGATGGTTCCCTTTCCCCTAGGTAACTGTCACGGCCCCCCTGTAGAGTGGTGCTGAACGTCGCAATATGAAACATTAACAATGAGGATCTGAAATAAATCTTCTTGTATGTGATACTGGGCCAATTTCAGGATCCTCAGGGGACAAACAAATATATATATTTGTTTTATGCAACATTATTATGTTTTATGTAATGCCCAGTAGGACAGCCCAGTATTGCAGAGCAGTAGGACCCAGCCCACAGTTGTTATCCATCCATTTTCATATGCTCAGGGCCACATTAAGAAAGCTCCCTGGGCCAGTCATATCAGCAGTTGTCAACATACTGACAGATACTCTGTTTCCTCCTAGTTCTCCCAGATGGCCTTGACGTGGAAGAATACCCTGATGTGAGTGTGCCTTTCAGTGTCCTCTACAGAAATGTAGCTCTAT
>VZQC01012433.1:244580-306298 GCA_009823505.1 Rhizomys pruinosus
TTTTTTTTTTGTCTTTTTGAGACAGGGTCTTCCCGTAGCCCCAGCTGTCCTGGAACTCACTCTGTAGACCAGGCTGGCCTTGAACTCACAAAGATCCGCCTGCCTCTGCCTCCCAAGAGCTAGGATTAAAGGCGTGCGCCACCACGCCCATCTTAATTCTCTTGGAAAGACTTAAACTGTCCCAAGGCAGAGGTTACCAGGCCTGGGGGTTTAGGGAGGCTGAATAGAAGATGCGGTAATTGGTCTTCTGCCCGCTGGTCTCTAAGGACCAGGATTTGAACCCAGGTTATCTTCAAGTGCAGTCAGTGTTCTTAACCGCTACGCCATCTCTCCAGCCCTGACAGTTTGGATTTTGTAAAACAGAAGTTTGAGGCTACAAATTGGAAGAAAAGTCACATGATTCAAACACAAGGGAATGGGCTCCAGAGGGTGTGAGCAGCCGCTGGGCCCCGGAGGCCCTTAAACCTGCTGCTGTGGTAATGTGGGATTTCAGCACCTCGCAGCCGTGTTGAAGCAGATGCTGTTCTTCAGCTCTGCAGTACCAAGGCACCTTCATCACCGAAGATTTAAATTAAGGGGGTGTGTGCATTAACTGTCACCTTCACTTTGTGAAGTAATAGTTTGTAAAAGTAATAGTTTTGTGCATATAGAGAGATTAAGCAGTGGGATGCTTATGGAAGAGCAGCACTGTGCCCGGCTGTGGTTGTGCAGGGTCTGGGGCTTTAACAGTGGTGGCGCACGCCTTTAATCCTAGCACTTGGGAGGCAGAGGCGGGTAGATTTCTGTGAGATCAAGGCCAGCCTGGTCTACAGAGTGAGTTCCAGGACAGCCAGAGCTACAGGGAGACCCTGTCTCAAAATGCCAAAAATAAAATTTTAAAAATTGTTTTCATGTGTATGAGTGTATATTGACTACATGTCTACTTGTGTCCTGCAATCCCCACAGAGGTCAGAAGGGGGCATCAGATTCCCTGGAACTGGAGTTACAGGTGATTGTTAGCCACCATTGGGTGCTGGGAACCAAACCCTGGTCCTCTGCAAGAGCAGCCAGTGCTCTTAAGCACTGAGCCATCTCTTCAGTCTAATTTCTGCCTTTTTTTTTTTTTTACAAAGGATTTTATTGATGGGTGTGGTGGCACACACCTTTAATCCCAGCACTCGGAAGGCTGAGGCGGGTGGATCTCTGTGAGTTCAAGGCCAGCCTGGTCTACAGAGTGAGTTCCAGGACAGCTGGAACTACAGGGAGACCCTGTCTTGAAAAGACCAAAAAAACAACAAAGGACTCAAGTATGGGTTCAAAAGGAACATCTTGCCAGGCACGGTGGTGCCCACCTTTAATCCTAGCACTTGGGAGGCAGAGACAGGTGGATCTTTGTGAGTTCAAGTCCAGCCTGGTCTACAGAGTGAGTTCCAGGACAGCTGGGGCTACAGGGAGACCCTGTCTCAAACACACACACACACACACACACACACACACACACACAATCTTGACCACATGGGAATGCCTTATTACAAACTTAAATTTACATCAGAGCTTATAACAACTAATGCCATGTTCTAATTCTTTTACAGTTTATTTAATGGCATGTTCTGATCCTTTCACAATTTTGATTTTTGGGTTTTTATATTGGATTATTATAAAAAGGCAATTGAGATTCAATTAATACATTTTTATTTCAGAGTAATCGAGTTTTATTTTTACCAGTTTTTCATCCATTTCAAAATACCATCAATTTTCCATTTTTACTTTTGTATGGATAGTTAATTTTTTTACAGCCTTTTGTTTGGGATTCTTACATCACCCAGCTTTTTAACAAATGCTGTTCCCTTTAATGAAACAGCCTAAATACCTTTGGTAGTGTCAGTTCTTTAATTATTGTATATATAATTCTGTTTTCCATTACTCCACCTAGCAAGTATTATGTACCTTGTTACAACCTCAAGTGAAACAGACATATAGTTACCCATACATACTAAAACAGTTTTATATATCCATTATACTTTGCACATGTTACTTTTAATATTTTTAAGTAAAATTAGGTTTTGCTTCCAGTGACCACATGGACAGTCCGAATGTAACCAATTTGGGTGAGCCCTAAGTATTTCCTGTCTGCTGTTGGTATGTGACAATGCCTCCCCTTCCTTTTCCTTCTCAAAGCTATAATTCAAAATGTGGGACAAGTGACATGGCCTCATTTGAGATAGTCCTACAAGGTATTGGTTTTAGCCTCTTTATTATCTTGGGTTTGTTTCATGGGTTATGTTAGAACTGTTTTGCCTTTCATGGATTAAATCCATTGTACTTTGAGTACCTAAAGACTTTTATAGACCTAGGCTGGAGAGATGGCCTAGCGGTTAAGAGCACCGGCTGCTTTTGCAGAGGACCTGGGTTCGATCCCCAGCACCCACAGGTGGCTGAAAACCATCTTTAACTCCAGTTCCAGGGGAATCCGATGCCCCCTTCTGACCTCTGCAGCATTGCACGACATGGGTGCACAAACCTACATTCAGACAGTACATTCATACACATATGAAAATAAATAAAATAAAATAAAAAAGACTTTTTTAAAATTTTTATTTATTTTTTTGTGTGTTTGAATGTACTGTCTGCATGTAGGTTTTTGCACCCGTGTCGTGCAATGCCGCAGAGGTCAGAGAGGGTGTTGGTTTGTGCACCCATGTCGTGCAATGTCACGGAGGTCAGAAGAGGGTGTCGGATTCCCCTGGAACTGGAGTTAAAGACGGCTCTCAGCCGCCATGTGTGTTGGTAGCCTGCATGAGTGTGCTGTGTCGCTCGCGACCACACCTTAAAGATGGCGCCGACTTCCTGAGTCACTACAAGCCGTTTCCCGCCGTTGCCTTTGCATTGGAGAAACTGTGCATGACTACTAGTCTCTAAGCTCCCGCTTTTAACATGTAAATGAGGCATGGGACAGTGCACCTATCCAGAACATACACGAACCCTCTAGACTGGTATTTAAGCAGGGTCTTTTCCCCATTTCGGGGTCCTTCTCACAAGAGAGCTGTGTACACAATAAATACTGCTGCAGAAGAATCCTGTTGTCCGCGTGAAGTTCTTGCCGGCGAGACTACAGCGCGCGGGACACATGTGGGTGTTGGGAATCGAACCCAGGTCCTCTGCAAGAGCAGTTGGTGCTCTCAACCACTAGGCCATCTCTCTAGCCCCATAAAAAAAAAAGACTTTTATAGACCTTAAAGAACAAACTGTAGGCCTTACTGCATAGGTTTAATGTCAACTTGATATACCTGAACTGAGAAACTTCAATAATTGCCTTCATTGGACTGGCCTGTGCCCATTGTGGGCAATGCCATCTTTGGCCAGATATTTCTATATTGAATACAATAGGCTGAACATGAGCCAGCAACACAAGCCAGTAAATAGCATCCTTTCCTAGCCTGTGCTGCAGCCACTACCACCAGGCTCCTACCATGAGCTTTTATTATTAGTCAGAATGTTTTGCCACAGCAATTAAGAATTTATTAAGAATGCTTAAGTCAATGTTCAAGCTTTACTTAGGTCTTATGGGAATTAAAGTACCAAATTCATTCAAATAATCCTGTTGGAGGTTTAGCAACCATACTAAAAGTTCCAATCTGATTTGGCAAGGGGGATTTGAAGGGACAATCTTTTGGCCCTTACCTCTAAGGTCAACTTAAGTCCTAAGGTCCTGCATCGGCGCCTTCCTAATCCTATGGCAGTGAGTCACCGGTCATCCCGGGAGGTCTGGGAGATTCACTTAAAAGGACTTCATCTGGCCAGTGTCCAGTCAAGGGAGGAAAGTCCATATAGAGGAGAGACTCCTCACACTTTGAAGGGAGGCTCCGGTCAAGCAAGACCTGACTTTGTCCTCACATAGATGGAACTGGTGAAGAGAGCCAGGTGCAAGGCCTGAGTGACCCCCTCAGGAGCAGAGCCTCAACTGACCTTAACACCAAAACTAATTTTATTTATCTGAGCCAACCGTGTGGTTTTAAACATCCCAACAGGAAACTATAATCTAAAGAAGAGAAAACGAAATAACTTACACCTTATTACCAGAGAGATTGGCGACAGATTTAATGTGCCATGCCAGAAAATATCACCTTTTATATTCTCATGGTTATGGCTCTCATTCTGGAGCCCTGTGTACTAAAACTTTTTTCCAGGTCTCCAAACTAGAGTACAGGTCCTCTCCGCCTCTGGAGACCCTAGACAGGGACCCTCCAATTGCTAGTGCACCCAGTAGCCCCCTGTTGGTACTGTGAAGTCCCTGCACTGGTATACTCACATAAGACTCAACCAGGGGCTGGAGAGATGGCCTAGTGGTTAAGAGCTCCGACTGCTCTTGCAGAGGACCCAGGTTTGATTCCCAGCACCCACGTAGAGGCTGAGAACCGTCTTTAACTCTAGTTCCAGGGGAATCTGACACCTTCTTCTGACCTCTGCGGCACTGCACGACACGGGTACACAAACCTACATGCAGACAGTACATTCATACACATAAAGAATAAATAAAATTTTCAAAAAAAAAAAAAAAAAGACTCAACCAGCTTGTCTTTTCAGTTGCAGAGAAAATGTCCACTAAGTACTGGCCACTATCGATCTGGACCAAACCCACTGGGCAGAGCACCCAGAGCAGCCAAGAGGGGAAACAAGATTCTAACACTACAACCTGACAGCTGTTCCCCAAGACTTCGCGCCCCAACCCCACCCCCAGCTCTGAAGCAGATACAGAAGAGAGAACAGTACCCCATTTCCTTATCATAATCAAAAGGCTGGAATGTTAGGTCTGAGCTTCCCAGAATTCCAAGGGACACACAGATGTCCACTTCCTCCAGAGGCTGTCAATCTTCTGACCTCTTCCACTGTACCTGAGATCCCGCCCCATGGGGGTTCTCACCTTTATAACCTAATACTAACAACCCTATGCAACTCCAGTTCCAGGGGATCCCTCTTCTGTCCTGCACAGGACATGGGTGCACTTATGTAGGCAATACACTCAGACACATAAAAGGAAACATAAATAAATAAAAAAAATATTTTTTTTATTTTTTAGGAACTGGAGTTAAAAACGGTTCTTAGCCGCCATGTGGGTGCTGGGAATCGAACCCGGGTCCTCTGCAAGAGCAGTTGGGGCTCTTAACCACTGAGCCATCTCTCCAGGCCCCCCTAAAATATTTTTTAAACAAAGAAAAGACTGTTAAGTGCATTCAAACAGTACAGAAGTGGATGTAGAAAAGGCTCGGGGGCATGTCAGAGGGTGACAGTGCTGTCGAATGAATCACGTCCACAGACTTAGTGGAAAATAAGGCAAGAAAGTGCAGTGTTGTGTGAGATGTTAATCTCAAGGGTTAACACTAGTCCTGGCTGGCCTGGAGCTCTCTGTGTAGAACAGGACCCCCCAGCCTCTGCCTCCCAAGTATGGGATTACTGCTTGTGTTGCTGTAATAAAAACCAAGATGAACAGCAATTTAGGGGAGGACGGGGTTGGATTCAGCTTGCGGATCTAGTCCATCACTGAGGGGAGTCAGGATGGAACTCAAGGAAGCGGAAATCAGAGACAGAATCTGCTTGCTGCCAGAACCATGCTTGGCTAGCTCACACCGCCAGGACCATGTGCCGAGGGAATTGTCCCCCCCCCCACCTCCATGGGCGGGACTCTCCTATCAACTAATAATCAAGACAATTCATCACAGACATGCCCGGGCCAATCGGGTTCGGAATTCCCTCGATTGAGATTCCCTTGGCTGTATCAAGTTGACCGAGATAGCGAGGAGAAAGCATACTCCCCTTATGGCTGGTAAGGCACCGCAGCCAATCAGGAGGGGATATTATTGCACGTCCTTCTTTGTGCTCCCTGGGACTGAGCCAGTTAGTGCCTTCGGAAGCTGCCCTGGGAGTGTGGACCTAATTTTCATTGGCTGGTGACCTGTCTGCAGGACCCTGTAGTATGACCAAAGTCAAGAAATCCCATTGCATCCTGCCAGTCCTGTGTTCCTCCGGCTACATCACATCTCACTTTCTCTCCACATGTATGCTACGAATTTCCTGACCCTCTTTGCTCCTTAACTATGTCTTTATTGACTGTCCTGCCAGTCAACACAGTGTCGAGGGATTAATGACACATTTTTTCTCTACTCTTTCCTCTGCCTTCTTCGGCTTTTTTATTTTATTTATTTCTGTATGTGTATGAATGTACTGTCTGCATGCAAGTTTGTGCACCCGTGTCGTGCAATGCCACGGGGGTCAGAAGAAGGTGTCGGATTCCCCTGGAACTGGAGTTCTCCTGGAATTGGAGTTTCAGATGGTTTTCGGCGGCCATGTGGGTGCTGGGGATCAAACCCAGGTCCTCTGTAAGAGCGGTCTGTGCTCTTAACTGCTAGGCCATCTCTCCAGCCCATCCTTCTTCAGCTTTGACACAGCCTGGAGGTCTGGAATGTCCTAGCCTCTCATGTCAACTGACTGTCCTATGGCCTGTTTGCAAGCCACAGCCTTCTGCTGGCTCAGCTTGGACGTCACTAGGCTGAGACTATCTGCCTACTACCACAGTGCATCATGTGCCCTTCCAGGAAGCTTTCTTACTCCCTTCCTGTCTTAGAGACCAAGCCACCTATATAGACTTGTTTAGAGGGAAAGTAGCCAAGGGTAGCCCTACCATGCAGTTGTGGCTTCAGCAGCCCTGCAGAAAGCAGTAGTGTTTGCTCTGCCCACGGCTCACTCCTCTGACGACCACCCATCTCTGGGGCCACAGACTGCTGCACTCCAGTTGCTACAGCCAAGCAAGATGAGTCAGCCCAAGGGCAGCCCCACATCTTCAAGAGACTGAGGAAGGAAAACTGCCCGTTCATCAGGTAAGCACGTGGGAAAGGACGCGGGAGACGGGACCTCATGAGGCCCATGTGGGAGCCAGCACTGCACCCTAAGAGACGAGGTCAGAGGAGGGTCCTGGGGGTTACCAAGGTGGCCCAGAGGGGATCTGCTCGTTCTCATACTGTGAGATCAGATACTGCGGTGGGTGGCAGAAGACAGCTGGCTTCAGACACAGATTGCAGTTCAGGTCATGTCTGTGTCACGAGGGCATCTTCTAACTTTGTCTCTTCCTCAGTCTGACACAGACCCCTGGCGACATTAGAACCCAGCCATGCCAGTATCCAGACCTCCTCAGAGCCCTGTGTACCTGTGAACCAGGGACAACCCAGCCTTCTAGATGTCAGCTGACCTCACCTGCCTGGGCCCTCAAATCACTCCTTGATGGTGTTCAACCAATCTTGAGACTATGGCACTAATCTCTGTCTAGAGACCTCTCCTGAACTAGTGCAACCACAGGCAGAATTATCAAGTTCAAAGACTCATGTAAGTGTGGAGACACAACACTCGGTTCCTGAGGTTGTCTGGGAAAAGGGGAGTCGAGGTTGAGGACTGATGGGGGCTGTTTCCCAGAAGTCTGGCTGAGGAAGGGACACATTTCTTTGTGACATTTGTGTACTTGTCTATAGTCTGAGAGAGCGTGGCCCCTGCCCTTTGCTAAACATAGAAAACTGCTCTTCTTTGCAATGCTCTGTGGAATCCCCGAACGTGTCAGGCAGCAGACAGCTCAGGCTGTGAGTGCACTGTCACCTCAGCCCAGACAGTCACTCCTCACAGCGCCACCCTGCAGACAGGCAGCCTAGCTGGACAACCAGTGTCCCCTCATTGCAGACATGTGGGCTGCAGGGCACGTTTTCACCTGCTTGCCGCTAGGCTGGCCTTTAGTCACCACGGCACAGGGCAGCATCATGTAAGAACTGAACACCCGTCTACATCAGCCACGTTCTCGGATCTTCATGCTCTCCACAGCTGAAGTGATGTGTAGTAAGACACAACCACAACAGTAGTGCCTGCAGCTCAGTCCCCTCCCCAGAAGTGACCAGGTCCCCCCAGGCTGCCTTGAGCCTGGGTTCCCCACCTGAGTGTCAAAGGTGACAAGGATGTGAGCAGCAGAGCGGGACCTGACACGAGTGGGCTCTGGCTCTGTGACAATTGTGGTAATGGGCGGCCATGGCCGAGGTTTCTGTCTGCCGACAGAAATGTGCAGTGTCACCTTGTAGCCGCAGCAAGTATGTGTGTGGATTTAAAGATGAGGTCCTAAATGCATGATGTGGCTGGATCTGTGCTTTTCTATTTTTTTTTATTTTCGTATGTGTATGAATGTACTGTCTGCATGCAGGTTTGTGCACCTGTGTCATGCAATGCTGCGGAGATCAGAAGAGGGTGTCGAATTCCCCTGGAACTGGAGTTAAAGACGGTTTTTTTCAGCCGCCATGTGGGTGGTGGGGATCGAACCCAGGTCCTCTGCAAGAGCCGTCAGCGCTCTTAACCACTAGGCCATCTCTCCAGCCCGGATCTGTACTTTTCTAATTCTGAGACTTTGACCGAGTGGTTCTTCCTGGTGGGTGGAGAATGGTCCACTCCAGAGGGTGAGAGGACAGGGTGTTTTTCTATCCATTGGAAGTAGGAAAAAATTCTTCTTTGTTCTTTTTTGGGGGTGTGGGGTGTATGAGCACCAAGACCCAGCCCAGGTCCCCAGGACACTTCAGCCTTCATCAGCATGACGCTAGAACTGTAATCCTTTGCATTCTTATAGTTATATTCATGTAGTTTAATTCAAGTAAATGCGCACGTAAAGTTCACCACTCACCACCACCACCACAATTCCTGAATGCTTTCATCACCCGGGAGGCAAGCCCTCCACCATGACACCGTCGGGCCACATCCTAGTCTGTTGCAAAGGACAGACCTGCTGAGGCCTAGGTTTGTTCTTCATGACTTTGTACAGAAGAAAAACCAAGTAAAATTTCCCTTTTGCGTCTGTCTCCCGTCATTGAAAGGGGCCCCTGGGGCTCACACCGCGGGGTCACGAGGGAGCCATGCCTCTTCCCACCTAAACCCCATCTTGTCTGCAGGTCCGCTTTGCTCACTGGTGGCCATCTGATGGTGCGGAGGCTGAGGGCCGCCTGGGTGGACACGAGCATCCACAGGACAGTGCTGCAGCAGGCGGCTAAACAGAGCGGCACACTCTGTACTCTACCAACGCTCCGGCTTTCGTTTGTAAGGAACGTAGTTACGGGCAGTGAGCAGGAACTGGGCAACTCTGAAAAGTGCTCCCGTGAAAATGAGGGCTGGTAAGAAAGTTTCATTTACTTACTGATAATTTAAAAAAGATTTTTATTTCTATTGTATGTATGTGTTGCCTACATACATACATGTGGTGCCCTCAGAGGCCAGAAGAGGGCACTGGGTCCCCTAGAACTGGAGTTACAGCTGGTGACCCTTCTATGTAGGTGCTGGGAAGCAAACCTGGGTCCCCTCAGGAGCAGCTAGTGCTCTCAACCACTGAGCCGTGGCTCTAGCCCTTTTCTACCTTTTTTTTTTTTTTTGTTTTTTGAGACAGGTTCTCCCTGTAGTCCCAGCTGTGCTGGAACTCACTCTGTAGACCAGGCTGGCCTTGAACTCACAAAGATCCACTTGCCTCTGCCTCCGAAGTGCTAGGATTAAAGGTATGTGCTACCACGCCCAGCTACTGCTTATTTTTAAAAACTTATTTACGTCACTGGGCTTTTTTTCACACATCCTGTAACCATTTTGAGTTAAGTACTTTGTAATTTTAGCTGGAAGAACTTGTTAAGATTCTCGTCACAACTAGAATTTGTAACAGTCTTCTCTAGGTTAGGGTCTCCTCAGTGAACAAGTGCTGTTTGATAAAGTGAAACTTACACTGGACTGTGAGCTAAGTGAGCTCTGGGCTGACACCTGGGTGACCAGGATGAAGGCAGGTTTGGAGGGTCATACCCGAGTCCTGATGCGACAGGAAGGACCAGGGCTGTGCTTTGCCGTCCACTCCAACCCCGCCCACATTTCCAGAGCTAATCCGAGCCCGTACAGAAGGGACTACAAAGGTAGCTGTCAGTGTCCTCCCTCCTGAGCCCTGGCTCATCCTCCTCATGACTGCTGTCCCCAAGGAAGGGCTGCTTCGGAGAGGTCAAGGATCCCAGGCCCTGGGTGCTGACAGGACATGAGTGAAGGCCGAGCTCTGCCTTCAGCAAGCTGCTGTGCACCAGGGAGGCTGCACCAAGAGCCACATTCATCACGGGGGAGACGCTGAGCTACACAGATAGCCACGGGCCTCCTTACTTGGGGGGTGGGAGAGGGGAGGAAGGAGCATGCAGACTGAGTGCAAGGGTCTTCCTTGCTGCTGTCATGGTTTACCCTATGCGTGGTAGGTGTCCTAGCACTGCACCCAGCAAGGCTGACAGTCACAGGCCCCACTTTAGAGCAAAATTCCATTGAGCTGGACTATGGGAGATGACTAGCTCATGACTGGTGTTACTGAGGGTTTGGAGACAGCCAGGCTGAAGAAGTTCGACAGATCTGAAGACGTCGATCCGAAGCTTCGCACTGACCATTGCAGTGCGTGTCTAGGGCTGCCTTCCACTCTCCACTCACCTCTGTGATGAGAACAAAGCCAATCAGACAAGGCTGGGTGCAGGCCGCATGGGCTATGGGCAAAGCACAGCTGTCTGCAGCAAGATGGATGAACTGGTCTCATTTTCCAGAAGGGAACAGCACAGGCTGCCCTGCTGTAACTTCTGAGTCCTAATGGTATTTACATGCCCTTGCCCAAACAAGGAAAGTGTCCCTCCTGTCTGAGCCTCTAGCAGTCCAATCTCCTGTGTAGGAAGCCTCTCTAGGACATCGGATCCCACCTCCTTCAGACCTAGTCTTCGCACGACATGGAGAGTCCACCCAGCTGCCACGTCACCTCACTTGAAAGTACTAAGTCTGCTGTGGCTCGCTCCCACCTCCAACCACCTTTAGGTTCCAGGGATGGTGCAAATCCCAGGAGGGCAGTCATGGGCACACAGTGCCATGGACGTGGCTGAGCATGTTGGGAGAACATTCGTATTACATGCTGCTGCAACACAACAAACCAAAGGAAACCCTGGCTTGGAGGTGCATTAACCTTTCACAGTATAAGAAGTTCGAGGATTGGGAGGACTCGGTGCAGTGGCTGTGGTCCTGGACTCGCAGGCAGTTGAGGAGATGCACGCGCGGCTACAGCAGCAGGAAGGATGCTCGGCAGCTGGGTCCATCGTCACACGTCCCACATCTGTATGGGTTGACTGTGTCTCCTCACAGGACGCAGGCATCAGCATGACTTGAGTTACTGCGTGTCACACGCTCAAGGCTTTGAGAATAACCATTCAGGTAAGCAATGTACAAAATCTGTGACTTTTTAGATAGGCTCTCACTCTGCAGCCCTGGCTGCTCTTGAAGTCCTATATAGAGCAGACTGGCTTTGAAATTACATAGATCTATTGATCTATGTGGTCTAGGTGATCTACCTACCTCTGCCTCCTGAGGGCTGGGATTAAAGGTGTGAACCACTATGCCCAGAAGGAGCTATAATTCTTAGTGTGACCTCAAAAGCCACATATTACTCCAATTATGTTCTTTTTTATTTATTTATTTATTTTTTTGGTCTTTTTGAGACAGGGTCTCCCTGTAGCCCCAGCTGTCCTGGAACTCACTGTGTAGACCAGGCCGGCTTTGAACTCACAGAGATCTGCCTGCCTCTGCCTCCCGAGTGCTGGGATTAAAGGCATGCACTACCACGCCTGGCTCAATTATGTTCTATCCATTGAAAATAAAACAAAATACCACTTACTTTGAGGTGGTAGGGACATAGATTGATCTCTCAGCAGGGTAGTCAAATTTACATCGTGAGGCAGTGTTGGGTGGGAGGCGTTATTATGGTAGTCTTTGGTAAAAACACCAATCCTGGAAGGAAGCAGGAGGATCAGGAACTCATGGGCAGCCTCTGCCACGTATGAGCTAGAATCTAGCCTCAGCTATGTAACAGTGCAGGGCAGCCTCTGCCACGTATGAGCTAGAATCTAGCCTCAGCTATGTAACGCTTGGCCTAAAAACAAAACAAATTCCAAAATAAACAAGAAAACTAACCTAATAAGGAAATGACCATGTCCACGGGGCCTTAATGAAAGAAAACCAAGAGGCGCGGAGGATGTCAGGAATTCAAAGGAGCGGCGTCCGCTAGTTCAGGGTCTGCTCCATGTAATAAGCTTACTCAGAGAAGAGTTGAAACACAGAAGCCAGAGCGAGGACAGAGAGGACAGAATGACTGAAGGAGGAACAGACAGGAAGCAGGAGAAACAGGAAGGGAGGAGTCTCCACACGGCCCCCCAGAACACTCTGTGCTCTACTAGTTTTCCTGGGCTTCTCTAGAAAAGTGGGGGGCAAAAACAATAGAAGCATCTCTGCTCAGCACGTGGGAGACCAGGTTTCTGAAACTACTGTGCTGGCCAGGGCTGAGAACTACCTTCTCCTAGCTTCAATAGGCCGCTGCAGTCCTGAGCATTCTGTGGCATGGAGGTGCGCACGCAGACCTCTGCCTGACTTGTTTGACTCTGCATGGCTTGCATATGAGGAAGCTGCTCAATGCATTTAGCACCCACACTACCATGTCCACTTCTACCAAGAAGCTGTGTTCAACAGGGCCATGAGTGAGGTTCTGGAAGTCATAAATGGCACAGGCTCAACACTGGGGGCTTCTGCATTTCTCTCAGATGGCCGCTAGGAGGAGCACTCTCAAGAACTGGAGACAGGAGACTATGGGGAAGAACAACTCATTGAAGGCCCTCAGGGACCACGGCCTGCTGGACACAGCGCTGCACGGCCTGGTCCCGCTGTGCTATGGACACAGCACTGCACGGCCTGGTCCTGCTGTACTATGGACACAGCACTGCAGGGCCTGGTCCCACTGTGCTATGGACACAGCGCTTCACGGCCTGGTCCTGCTGTACTGGGGACACAGCACTGCACGGCCTGGTCCCGCTGTACTATGGACACAGCGTTGCACAGCCTGGTCCCGCTGTGCTATGGACACAGCGCTGCACGGCCTGGTCCTGCTGTGCTATGGACACAGTGCTGCATGGCCTGGTCTCTCTGTACTATGGACACAGTGCTGCACGGCCTGGTCCTGTTGTACTATGGACACAGCGCTGCACGGCCTGGTCCCGCTGTACTATGGACACAGCGCTGCACGGCTGGTCCCGCTGTACTATGGACACAGCGCTGCACGGCCTGGTCCTGCTGTACTATGGACACAGCACTGCACGGCCTGGTCCTGCTGTATTATGGACACAGCACTGCACAGCCTGGTCCTGCTGTACTATGGACACAGTGCGGCGCAGCCACACTGTACTATGGACACAGTGCTGCACGGCCTGGTCCTGCTGTAGTATGGACACAGTGCTGCACGGCCTGGTCCCGCTGTACTACGGACACAGCACTGCACGGCCTGGTCCCGCTGTACTATGGACACAGCACTGCACAGCCTGGTCCTGCTGTATTATGGACACAGCACAGCGCTGCACGGCCTGCTCCTGCTGTACTATGGACACAGCACTGCACGGCCTGGTCCTGCTGTACTATGGACACAGCACAGTGCTGCACAGCCTGGTCCTGCTGTATTATGGACACAGCACTGTACGGCCTGGTCCTGCTGTACTATGGACACAGCGCTGCACGGCCTGGTCCTGCTGTGCTATGGACACAGCACAGTGCTGCACAGCCTGGTACTGCTGTATTATGGACACAGCACTGTACGGCCTGGTCCTGCTGTACTATGGACACAGCGCTGCACGGCCTGGTCCTGCTGTACTACGGACACAGCACAGTGCTGCACAGCCTGGTCCTGCTGTACTATGGACACAGCACTGTATGGCCTGGTCCTGCTATACTATGGACACAGCGCGGCACGGCCTGGTCCTGCTGTACTATGGACACAGCACAGTGCTGCATAGCCTGGTCCTGCTGTATTATGGACATAGCACTGTATGGCCTGGTCCCACTGTACTATGGACACAGCACTGCACGGCCTGGTCCCGCTGTACTATGGTGAGACGTGAGAGGTATCGAGATACTTGTAATATTGACGTTGCAGAATAAACAGGGAAGCCATTGGTATGATCTCTCAGAAACCCTGCAGATGTGCAGGACCCTGATACCATTACCTACAGCAGCTTATCCCTAATCACTAGTCAGTATCTCCTCATGCAAGGAAATTGTCCTTCAAAATGTCTAAGATGGGGAAATGTGTGCTTCTTGAAAGTTGGCTATTGGTTTCCCTCACTGTTACTGGTTTGTGTTTCTATGAAGCAGTGCATGGCTGACCTTTCTCTGAAATATGTTCTGCATAACTAGGTTTCTCTCTGTGTCTGCACTGGTTTTCAGATATTCCTGTATGTGAGTGCCTGCTGCACACAGAGGACGACCTGGGTTGTCCTTCCTCAGGCGCTGTCTACCTGCTTGACAGAATCTGTCGTTAGCCTTGGCTGGATACAGGCGGCTACTCTTGGTCACCAGGAAGCCAGCAGGGACCTGCCTTTCTCACTTTGCAGTGCTGGGACTACAAGGGCACACCAACACGGGGCTTTCTATGCAGCTTCTGGGGACAGAACTGGGTTCTCACAGTTGCAAGGTGAACACCTCACCAGCTAAGCGTGGTATCACCCGGCCGTCTTAAGTCTGTTAGAATATAATCACTTACTATGTAAATTAAGGAATATTTTGGTAAAGGATATGGATGAAGACTTGATTGTGCAGCAAATCCTTTTATCCATCATGGTATCCATAAAAATAGTGTCTGCATGAATCTACTAAAATGACATGATTTTGAAGGACTTTTTGTATTCACAATACACATAAGGTCTCTTCCCAGCGTGACTTGCACAATGCCTCCAGAGTTGCTGAAAGATTTCCCAAAGCTGCAGGACTGGTAATGGGTGTGACTTCAATAATACACCTTCAACTGATACCTACTGCAGAGTGATTTTATTTAGGGGATGTCAGCTGTGGACTCTGCAGGAAGCTGCTCTCACGTTTCTGATAGCCACAGGGTCTCTCCCTACTGTGAATCTTACAGTGTCTGTAGAAGGAAGACTTGTCACTGAAGGCCTTTCCACACTCATGGCACACGTACGGCTTCTCTCCTGTGTGAATCCGTTGATGCTCTTTGAGATTAGACTTAGAAGTCATGGCTTTCCCACACTCGCTGCAGATGTAAGGCTTCTCCCCAGTGTGAGTCCTCTGGTGGGTGCTGAGGACTGACCTATCATTGAAGGCCTTCCCACACTCTGAACAAACGTAAGGTTTCTCGCCGGTGTGGATGCGATGATGCACCTTCAGGTGTGAGGCTCTCCGGAAGGACTTGCCGCAGTCGCAGCATTTGTAAGGCTTCTCCCCGGTGTGAGTCTGCTGATGCATCTGCAGGTGAGAGTTTCTTCTGAACGACTTTCCACAGTCCTCGCATTTGTACGGCCTCTCGCCAGTGTGAATTCGGTGATGCACGTGCAGGTGGGATTTGACACTGTATGATTTTCCACAGTCAAGGCATTTGTAAGGCTTCTCCCCCGTGTGAAACCGACAGTGCTTCTCCAGATCTGAAGCATAAAGAAACAGTTTCCCACAGTCCCTGCATGGGAAACACTTCTCCCCAGTGTGAATTCTCTGGTGTGTGGTGAGGACTGATTTTTGGCTGAAGGCCATTCCACAGTCAGAGCACACAAAAGACCTCCCATCGGCATGCATCTGGTGATGTATCTTCAGCAGGGACATTTTCCTGAAGGACTCCCCACAGTCAAAGCACTTGTACGGGCCCTCACTGCTATGGATGCGATTGTGTGCCAGCAGGTTGGATTTAATGCTGAAGGACTTCCCACAGTCGGGGCACTCATAAGGCTTCTCTCCTGTGTGGAATCGGGCATGCTTCGTCAGATCTGATGCACAAACAAACATTTTCCCACAGTCACTACACGTATAAGGCTTCTCCCCCGTGTGAATTCTCTGATGTATGGTGAGGACTGACTTCTGGCTGAAGGCCTTCCCACAGTCGGAACACACATATGGCTTCTCGCCTGTGTGCGTGCGCAGATGCACCTTCAGGTGGGAGGTGTAGCTGAACGACTTCCCGCACACGTGGCATTCATAAGGTTTCTCAGTGGCATGAGGCTCACGACGCACATGCAAGGTGGCTGTGCCTCTGCGTGCCCTACAGTCAGGACACTCATAAGGTGTCTCTACTCTGGGAGGCCCCGGATGGGAGGTCAACTCGGACTTGTGGAGGAAGGTTTTCCCACATGTGTGACAGATAAAGGACGTCTCTGTAGTGTTAGTTGCCTGCTGCTGGGAGCAAGCGGAACTGCCAGGGAAGACCTCATATTCGGCACATCCAACCGGCTTGTCGTGAAAATTAATTTCATGCTCCGTCAGTGGTTGCTTAGGACAGAGAACTTCTCCAGACTGAGGATCCCTGCATGATTCCTCTCCTTGATGGGGAACTGTGCACACAGCACTTGAAGGGCCATGTGTAAAGAATGGGTGAGACCCAACGGTGCCATCGACCTGTTTTGTAGCGCTGCTGTGAATATCATCAGCATTTGCTTCAAGGTTAGACTTTAAACTTTTTCCTAATGGGGAACATGTCTGAGGTCCCTTTTGTATAGAAATGTGGTGGGGTCCCACAGGACATGACTCCCCAGTGTCCTCACACTCGTGAGCACTGTGTGTGCTGAGAGGTTTCTGGTTAGAGAAAGCACCAGGCCTCAAGGGTGGGATCTGGTTTTGCAGATCTTTCTTTGAAGGGACAGCATTCTGCCACAGGTGTCCTAACATGGAACCATATGAACCATGTCTTGTGATTTCTCTTGATAAATCATTTGGGAATGAAGCATTCAAAGGAATTTGTTGATATGGTGTGTCACTCTCCAATTCCCCTGTAGAGAGAGAGATGAAGGAGGAACACAAACAATGAGCAGTGCATGACGTGGAAGCCCTTACATACATGCACGTTCACACATTAAAAAGGGGGGCTGGACAGCAGTTAAGAGCACTGGCCGTGCTTGCAGAATACTCTGATTCCCAGAACCCACAAGGTGGCCTACAAACCTCTGAAACTCCAGTTCTAAGAGATGCAGCGCCATCTTCTGACCTCCGTGAGCACTGCACAACATGGGTGCACTTACATACATGCAGGCAATACACTCATACGCATTAAAAAATTAAATATAAAGCAATAAAAAAAGAAGCAATGAACAGCTTGGAAGAGGAATCACACAGAGCTGACTCTCAACACAGATCTCGGCCAGGCAGTAATGGTGCTGGGCTAATGCTGAGAACCACACAGAACAGCCCTGTCACAGACAAATGTCTGTTCACACAGCACGCATATGTGCTAGGCCTCTTTCTTTTTTTTTTTTTTTTTTTGGTCTTTTTGAGACAGAATCTCCCTTTAGTCCCAGCTGGCCTAGAATTCACTGTGTAGACCAGGCTGGCTGTGAACTCACAGAGCTTTGCCTGCCTCTGCCTCCCGAGTGCTGGGATTAAAGGTGTATGCCACCACGCCCAACAACTAGGCTACTTTCTATGCGATAGACTCGTAACCTCACAAGAACCCACCACAACATCCATCCCTGTTCTCCTCACTTGACACAGGAGGAACTGGAGGCTCACGAGACCAGAGAACAGCAAGCAGTAGACACACTATTCCAGCGCACTGTCAGCGCACAGCCCAGGTCTGAGCAGGGAGCAGAGGCTCCATTGACACAGGAGGAACTGGAGGCTCACGAGACCAGAGAACAGCAAGCAGTAGACACACTATTCCAGCGCACTGTCAGCGCACAGCCCAGGTCTGAGCAGGGAGCAGAGGCTCCATGGCTCTGGGGACACACGCACTAGTGTCCTTTGCCTTTTCTCTCATTGGCTCTGTCACATTTGTCCTTTTATTTGTGTGGTAGTGTGGCTCAAAGCAGAGTTCCCCCATGCTGAGACAGATCTCCATGTTTAACACACGCCTACCCTGGCAGACTGTTATTCTTCACTAGGACAACAAATGTAGCATTTACTCGTGTGTGTGTGTGTGTGTGTGTGTGTGTGTGTGTTTGTGTGTGTGTGCGCGTGCTGAGGTCAGGGTCCTGCTTCTAGGTGGGCTTCATGGATCAAACTCAGGTCATTAGTCTTGGTGACAGAAATTAACACACAGATGTACCCAAAAGGAAAGAAGCTTCAGATGAAACAAGGAAAACCATCCTGACGGACTATTGATATCCAACCATTGTTGGCAAGGAGAATTAAGAAGAAACAAGGAGCCGGGCATGGTGGCGCACGCCTTTAATCCTAGCACTTGGGAGACAAAGGCAGGCGGATCTTTCTGAGTTCAAGGCCAGCCTGGTCTACAGAGTGAGTTCCAGGACAGCTGGGGCTACAGGAAGACCCTGCCTTGAAAAGACCAAAAAAAAAAAAAAGAAGAAACAAGGAAAGGACTCTTAGAGCCACAGCAGCCATGCTCACCCACTGACAGGAGGACACCCGTCCTGTGTCCAAGCAGCCATCCTCACCCACTGACAGGAGGACACCCGTCCTGTCCCAGCAGCCGTGCTCACCACTGACAGGAGGACACCCGTCCTGTCCCAGCAGCCGTGCTCACCACTGACAGGAGGACACCCGTCCTGTCCCAGCAGCTGTGCTCACCACTGACAGGAGGACGCCCGTCCTGTGTCCCAGCAGCCGTGCTCACCCACTGACAGGAGGACATCCGTCCTGTGTCCCAGCAGCCATGCTCACCCACTGACAGGAGGACACCCGTCCTGTCCCAGCAGCCGTGCTCACCCACTGACAGGAGGACACCCGTCCTGTGTCCCAGCAGCTGTGCTCACCCACTGACAGGAGGACACCCGTCCTGTCCCAGCAGCCGTGCTCACCCACTGACAGGAGGACACCCGTCCTGTGTCCCAGCAGCCGTGCTCACCCACTGACAGGAGGACACCCGTCCTGTCCCAGCAGCCGTGCTCACCCACTGACAGGAGGACACCCGTCCTGTGCCAGCAGCCGTGCTCACCCACTGACAGGAGGACACCCGTCCTGTGTCCCAGCAGCCGTGCTCACCACTGACAGGAGGACACCCGTCCTGTGTCCCAGCAGCCGTGCTCACCCACTGACAGGAGGACACCCGTCCTGTCCCAGCAGCCGTGCTCACCCACTGACAGGAGGACACCCGTCCTGTCCCAGCAGCCGTGCTCACCCACTGACAGGAGGACACCCGTCCTGTCCCAGCAGCCGTGCTCACCCACTGACAGGAGGACACCCGTCCTGTCCCAGCAGCCGTGCTCACCCACTGACAGGAGGACACCCGTCCTGTCCCAGCAGCCGTGCTCACCCACTGACAGGAGGACACCCGTCCTGTCCCAGCAGCCGTGCTCACCCACTGACAGGAGGACACCCGTCCTGTCCCAGCAGCCGTGCTCACCCACTGACAGGAGGACACCCGTCCTGTCCCAGCAGCCGTGCTCACCCACTGACAGGAGGACACCCGTCCTGTCCCAGCAGCCGTGCTCACCCACTGACAGGAGGACACCCGTCCTGTCCCAGCAGCCGTGCTCACCCACTGACAGGAGGACACCCGTCCTGTCCCAGCAGCCGTGCTCACCCACTGACAGGAGGACACCCGTCCTGTCCCAGCAGCCGTGCTCACCCACTGACAGGAGGACACCCGTCCTGTCCCAGCAGCCGTGCTCACCCACTGACAGGAGGACACCCGTCCTGTCCCAGCAGCCGTGCTCACCCACTGACAGGAGGACACCCGTCCTGTCCCAGCAGCCGTGCTCACCCACTGACAGGAGGACACCCGTCCTGTCCCAGCAGCCGTGCTCACCCACTGACAGGAGGACACCCGTCCTGTCCCAGCAGCCGTGCTCACCCACTGATAGGAGGACACCCGTCCTGTGTCCCAGCAGCCGTGCTCACCCACTGACAGGAGGACACCCGTCCTGTCCCAGCAGCCATGCTCACCCACTGACAGGAGGACACCCGTCCTGTCCCAGCAGCCGTGCTCACCCACTGACAGGAAGACACCCGTCCTGTCCCAGCAGTCGTGCTCACCACTGACAGGAGGACACCTGTCTTGTCCCAGCAGTCATGCTCACCCACTGACAGGAGGACACCCGTCCTGTCCCAGCAGCCATGCTCACCCACTGACAGGAGGTGGCTGTAGATCTCCAGCATTACGTCCTGGTACAGGCGTCTCTGGGCAGGGTCCAGGTGCTGCCACTCTTCCCGGCTGAACTCCACAGTCACATCCTCAAAGGACACCCATCTCTGTAACATAATACCAACTCGTCATTGTGAATTAACATTGACACGTAGTCCATTACACACAAGGAGAGGTTTTTAGTGATTTTTACCCAAAGATGTAGCACTAGGTTTCCCCCGCAATACCTGTTTGACATTGTATTTGGGGCTGTAAAGAAAATACTTGAAAAGTATCCCATGACCTCTTAAATCCTCCTCCCTCTCCTGGAGGCCAAGAATGTCCTCTCTTTGAGTCTCTAACCAGATCAAGCAGCATGGTGGTATATTACGGTGGTGTATTATGGCGGTGTATTATGGCAGTGTATTATGCTGGTGTATTATGCTGGTGTACTACGGCGGTGTAGTTTGCTGGTGTATTATGGCGGTGTATTATGGTGGTGTATTATGGCAGTGTATTATGGTGGTGTTTTATGGTGGTGTATTATGGTGGTGTATTATGGTGGTGTATTATGACGGTGTATTATGCTGGTGTATTATGGCGGTATATTATAGTGGTGTATTATGGTGGTGTATTATGGCAGTGTATTATGGTGGTATATTATGGTGGTGTATTATGGTATATTATGGCGGTGTATTATGGTGGTGTATTATGGTGGTGTATTATGGCAGTGTATTATGGTGGTGTATTATGGCAGTGTATTATGGCAGTGTATTATGGTTGTATATTATGGCGGTGTATTATGGCGGTGTATTATGGTGGTGTATTATGCTGGTGTATTATGGCTGTGTATTATGGCGGTGTATTATGCTGGTGTATTATGGCAGTGTATTATGGCGGTGTATTATGGCGGTGTATTATGGTGGTGTATTATGCTGGTGTATTATGCTGGTGTATTATGGCGGTGTATTATGGTGGTATATTATGGCAGTGTATTATGGTAGTGTATTATGGTGGTGTATTATGATGGTGTATTATGCTGGTATATTATGCTGTTGTATTATGGCGGTGTATTATGGTGGTGTATTATGGCAGTGTATTATGCTGGTGTATTATGGTGGTGTATTATGGCAGTGTATTATGGTGGTATAATATGGTGGTGTATTATGGCAGTGTATTATGGTGTATTATGGTGGTATATTATGGCGGTGTGTTATGGTGGTGTATTACGGTCGTGTATTATGGTGGTGTATTATGGTGGTGTATTATGGCGGTGTATTATGCTGGTGTATTATGGCAGTGTATTATGCTGGTGTATTACGGTGGTGTAGTTTGGTGGTGTATTATGGTGGTATATTATGGTGGTGTATTATGGTGGTATATTATGGTGGTGTATTATGGTGGTGTATTTTGCTGGTGTATTATGGCGGTGTATAATGCTGGTGTATTATGGCGGTGTATTATGCTGGTGTATTATGCCCCCTCTACAGCACTGCTGGGTCCCTGGGTTCAACACTGCACCAGCTTCAACTCAGAGGATTTCAGAAGCTTGTGAGCTAGAAGACATAAAATGCAAGAATGGACAGAAGATATTAGCAATGGTTGGCAGACGCGACACAGACGTGGAGCAGCAGGCAGGCCATGCGGAGAGGAGCAGCCAAAATCGGAGGTGACCTGTGTGAACTATGAGGTAGAGAACACCATTGTTCTAGAAAAGAATGCAGAAGACGGTGGAAGGTGCACAAATCCATGATGCCAGGGAGAGCAAGGGCTCCCCGTAAGAGAAGAGGTGATGGTTCATGTCTGAGGAGAAGCTGTCGTCAAGTCCGCGGGAGGTGGACTGAGGTGGTCCTGACGGTGCAAAGTGGGTGAGTCTGCAAATCCTGAGTAACAGATTGTCAGTACACATTTAAATCTGGAGACTGTGAAATTTAAGAAGCTCATCTTTTGTACTGGATCCAATCTGTGTTATTTAAGATTTCATGGAGAAGTTCTGCATCAGGCTGGACTGAAGTCAAGGGTGCAGTCTGAGGCACAGCTGCTGCATGGATGATCCTCCTCCCCAAAGGCAGTGGGGTCCACACGGAGCAGCACCCGGCAGGATGCAAGTGCAGATGGACACACTGTGAAGGCTCCTGCAGGAACAACACTGGAATCCAACCCTGTGCCACAATGCAGGTCTCCAATGCAAATAGACTGGGTGTCAAAAGAATTCCACATTTCTAGAAGGCATGTGTGCTGGATAGCTTTGCTGTCAACTTGACACACCTGGGTTGAGGGAGCCTCGGTTGGGGAATTGGCTCCATTGGATTGGCCTGTGGCCACATCTGTGGTGTATTGTCTTGATTGTTGAGCAGTGACAGTATAAGAAGGCAGGCTGGGCATGAACCAGAGAGCAAGCCAGTAGAGAGCAAGCCAGTGAACAGCAGTCCTCCATGGCCTCCAGGTTCCTGCCCTGAGTTCCTGTCTTGGGCTCCCTAAGTAATGAACTGTGACCCAGGAGATGTAAGCTGAATAAACCCTTTCCTCCCCAAGTTGGTGTCAGAGTGTTTTGTCACAGCAATGGAAAGACAAACTAGAACAGCATGTTAATAAGAAACATGGGATCTACTTAATAGTGCATTGAGCCAGGCGTGGTGGTGCATGCCTTTAATCCTAGCACTTGGGAGGCAGAGGCAGGCAGATCTTTTTGAGTTCAAGGCCAGCCTGGTCTACAGAGTGAGTTCCAGGACAGTTGGAGCTACAGGGAGACCCTGTGTCTAAAAGACAAAAATAAAAATAAAAATAAAATAAATAGTGCATTGAATTTTAGTTCCATATATGCAAATCATCATTCAAGATCCTCAGCTGTCATGAGCCCCGGGAAGCTCGGAATTGGGAGAAAAAGTCAAGACTAAGCCCCTTGGATGGATGGGGACCTTGTGCAGGAGAGAGAGCGGTGTGGCTGGTTCCTTGCTGTGAAACTTCCCTCCTAGAAGGAGAAGGGAGGTCAAGGCCTCGTCCAGATGTAATATAAGCCATCAGTGGAAACGACTGCTGCTGGACTCAGACTCTTTGGTGACAAACTCGCATGCATTGCCAAACATGGTCTCTGTATGTGAGGCTGTCAGGGAGACAGCCGCCCGAGTCACCCACACGCCAGGAGGTTTCTCCTCATCCATGTTCTAAGAATTAAGTTCAATGAGTAAATTCTGTTTGGTTAACAAAGGTAGACTGGGATATACCAGTTTCTTTGTTCTGTCAGAACTCTACCTGGGTTGAAGAGTAAGACCCACCGGAAAGTCACTTGACAGACACAGACACCCACGAAGCAGCACAATCAGGCCACCATGGGAAGTGAGGAAATGTTGGGTTTGGCCCCACACTGCCCCGGCACCTGCACCATCAAGCCCATCTCAGGAACGGGGAGCCCAGAACCGCCGCTTCTGGTGCCTGCTCTCTGCTCTGGGGAACTGAGCCCGGCTCCTCTCCTCTCCTCACCTCACAGGACCAGTGCCGCTCCGCTGCTCCGGGTCTCCGCGGCTTCTGGCACAAATTCATGGCAGCAGGCGTGTCTTCTGCGGCCACACTCGTCACCTGTCCCTGATTTCTCAGGATTCGGAAGCTGGCTGAGTACCGGAGCCTCCAAGTAGAGCTGCGGACAGCCCAGCTGTCCAGTGCTGGGAAGTCTGCAGGATGAAGGACTCGGCTGGACCCGGGGTCAGAGAACACAGCAGGGAGCCCTGGGAAGAAAATGACCGTGGGTCACTCATCTAACACTGGCCCATGAGGTTTCTGAGGCCCCAAGTGCAGGTCACTACCAAAAAGGGCACAGCAGAAAAATCCCAGAAATGACCAACAGCTCCCACCTTCTCAGTGGGAGAGGCGGACACATTAAACAAGGGAAGTTTGCAAAGTGAGGACTCAGGAACTGTGCACAGGGGCCGGGACTTCAATGCAGGCTAAGGGTCATCAAGCCCTCAGCACCTGTCTGCTGGCCGTCAATTTCATGTCCATGTGATCTGTTCAGCTGAACTTCACAAGTGTCCTTAGAGCTAGTCTCTAGAGAAGAGGACATGAGGCTGCTCTGCATTCTGAACAGAAGTCAGCAAATGCAAGAACCCGGAACAGCCTAGACCGCCCCACAGCAAGGACACGCTGCCCTCCCTGTCCACACGTTGCCATCCCGTACACCTCCCCACAGCAAGGACACACTGCCCTCCCTGTCCACACATGGCCATCCTGTACACCTCCCCACAGCAAGGACACGCTGTCCTCCCTGTCCACATGTGGCCATCATGTACATCTCCCCAAAGCAAGGACACGCTGTCCTCCCTGTCTACACGTGGCCTTCCTGTACACCTCCCCACAGCAAGGACACGCTGTCCTCCCTGTCCACACGTGGTTGTCCTGTACACCTCCCCACAGCAAGGACACGCTGCCCTCCCTGTCCACACGTGGTTGTCCTGTACACCTCCCCACAGCAAGGACACGCTGCCCTCCCTGTCCACACGTGGTTCCTGTACACCTCCCCACAGCAAGGACACGCTCTCCTCCCTGTCCACACATGGCCGTCCTGTACACCTCCCCACAGCAAGGACATGCTCTCCTCCCTGTCCACACATGGCTGTCCTGTACACCTCCCCACAGCAAGGACACGCTGTCCTCCCTGTCCACACCTGGTTGTCCTGCTGGGAGTGGGCTGATGGCCAGTTCCGGTTCCCACCATGTCCAGTCTGGCTGCGAACCTCCTCCTGCACCCACGGGCCGTTCCGACACGTCCCCCACAGCCAGTGCTGCCGCTCCCTCCTTGACGTGCAGACACACGGCAGGACTGGTGGCTGCTCTGCACCCACCCTTTCCTCTTTATTAGTTTTGAGCCACAGTGTTATTGTGTAGCACAGGCTGCCCCAGACCTTATTATGAGCTCAGGAAGGCCTCAAGCTCCCAGGAACTCTCCTGCCTCACCCCTCAACCGTGGTTACAGGCATGCACAACTTACACTAGCTGACAGTGCAGCTCCTGTACATCCTTAAGATGTCACCAGGCCGCAATGATGCTGTCAAACCAAGGACTTTCAGCCACTTCCCATAACTGAACCCATACTGTCAGGACTGTCAGGTCACAAATCACGTCCCAGTCAAAGACACGGCCTGGCTGCACCTCATGAGGCAGTGAACAGTCCACGCTGTTATTCACTGGTTTGCACATAACCCCAGTAACTCCCAACACAGGGGTCCCGGTAACAATCCCCAAATGGAACCAGCACTGATCTTGTTTGATTTTATTTTTTTGAGGCAGGGACTCATGTAGCCCAGGCTGGACTGGAACTCGGTGTGGAACTGAGGTTGGTTTTGAAATCCTGATCCTTCCTGGTGTCTGTCTTCACAGAAACAGAGCTCTCCCTTCAAAGGGAGCAAGGAACCATTCAGTCTGGAGCCACGTCCGAGCCGACAGGCCTGGGAGTGCAGACTCAGGTCATTCCAAATACCACATCCCATGCGGTGGATCTCTGTGAGTTCAAGGACAGCCTGGTCTACAGGGCGAGTTCCAGGCCAACTGGGGCTACAGGGAGACCCTGTCTCAAAAAGAAAAAAAAAAAAAAAACAAAAAAAAAAAAAAAGAAATAAAAGAAAGGAAAAAAAAAAAAAAAAAGAATAAAAAGAAAAGGCCTAACTCAAGGCATTTTATTTATTTATTTATTTATTTATTTATTTATTTATTTTCGGGGGTGTCTTTTTAAGACAGGGTCTCCCTTTGGTCCAAGCTGGCCTGGAGTTCACTCTGTAGACCAGGCTGGCCTTGAACTCACAAAGATCTTTCTGCCTTTGCCTCCTGAGTGCTGGGATTAAAGGTGTGGACCACCAGGCCCAGCAAGTCAAGGCACATTTAAAGAAGTTTGTGAGGGGCTGGAGAGATGGCCTAGCGGTTAAGAGCGCCGACCGCTCTTACAGAGGACCTGGGCTCGATCCCCAGCACCCACATGGCGGCCAAGAACTGTCTGAAACTCCAATTCCAGGAGAACTCCAGTTCCAGGGGAATCTGACACCCTCTTCTGACCTCCACGGCATTGCACAACATGGGTGCACAAACCTGCATGCAGACAGTACATTCATACACATACAGAAATAAATAAAATTAAAAAAATAAATAAAAAATAAATAAATAAAGAAGTTTGTGAGTTCCAGGCCACCCTGGTCTGCAGAGTGAGTTCCAGGCCAGCTGAGCCCAAGCGGAGACCCTGCCTCAAAAATGCAAAATATAAATAAATAAAATAAAATAAAATAAATAAAGCCAGGCGTGGTGGTGGTGCACATCTTTAATCCTAGCACCCTGGAGGCAGAGACAGGTGGATCTTTCTGAGTTCAAGGCCATCCTGACCAAAACAAAAAAAAAAGGTTGCTGGGAGCCCACAAGAAGGTCTGCATGGTAAAGGTGCTTGCTTTCCCAAAGCCAGTGACCTGAGCACCATCCCTGGGACACAGTCCTGACGGCTATCGTCTGACCCCACCTGCACACACCACAAGGAAACCTGGAAGCACACACGGAAGTAAAGGCACTACAAGCTTTACATGGAGATGGTGAAGTGCCTATGACGCAGCACCTGCCACAGGGAGGCCATCTGCCACGGGGAGGCCACCTGCCACGGGGAGGCCACGTGCCACGGGGAGGCCACGTGCCACGGCAGACAGGAGGACTTCAGGTTCTAGCTAGCTCATCTACTGAAATCTGGGAGCTGCAGGTTCAGTGAGAAACCCCGTCTCAGCCGGGCATAGTGGCGCATGCCTGTAATCCCAGCACTTGGGAGGCAGAGGCATGTGGATCTCTGTGAGTTCAAGGCCAGCCTGGTCTACACAGGGAGTTCCAGGACAGCAGGGGCTACAGGGAGACACAAAACAAACAAACAAACAACACCCCCCCCCCAAAAAAAGAAACCCTGTCTCAAAAAAGAAGGTCGGGGCTGGAACAATGGCTCAGTGGTTAGAAGCTCTGGCAGCCTCTGCATTAGCCTGGACTAAGTTCCCAGTACCCCGTGGTGGCTAACAGCCATGTGAAATCCAGTTCTAGGGGACCTGCCTCCTCACCCAGCCTGAGGGCCCTGCGCTCATGTGGTACCCTTACATGTATACAGCAAAACACTCGTATGCATAAAACAGAAATAAAAATTGACAAAAATAAGAGGGTTGGATGTGGTGGTACACACCTGTAATCCCAGCACACGGGAGGCAGAGGGAGGGGTATCTCTGTGAGATGGAGGCCAGTCTGGTCTACAGAGTGAGTTCCAGGCCAGTTGGGGCTACAGGGAGACCATGTCTCAAAACAAAAAACAAATAATGAAAATAGCAACAACAAGAGAAAAAGACTGAGGAGACTGGCGTTTACCTTTGGTCTCTGTGCTCACCGCATGTTCTCACAGTCACACATATGTACACATAAACATACACACCAACAAGAACAGCCACAAAACACAGATTAAAACACAGCAACAAACCCACTGCAGGGGCGTCATCGGAGGCAGGTGACAGGGGGGCACGTCAATCCGTGTTCCAGGCCATCACTGAGGGAAGCTGCTGCCGCCCGCACATTTGAAAAGGATTCTGGGTGAGACAGGTGGACGGTGAGTTAGCCATCGGGAGACCAGAGCCAGCAGAGACGATGCAACTGCGGACCAGCAACACTGTCCCCATCGGGGCAGTTCTTTAGCCTGTAGCATCTTTAACACAGGTGTGGGTTCGGGTTCGAGAACTTTCAGTTCTCATGCCGAAGGCCCAGAGCCCCAGCACCCCAGAGGCACGGCGGGAGGACCAGTCCATGAGGCAGCCTGCTCTACAAAGTGAGTGTCAGGCCAGCCAAGGCTACCTAGAGATTCCCTGTCCAGGCCGGAGAGAGTGCTTGGTAGTGAAGGGGCTTGTTTGCTTAAAGACAGGCTCTCAGTAGCCTTGGCTATCCTGGCTCATTATAGGCTAGCTCAGACTCACAGGGATCTGCCTCCCACACCCTCTGGAGCGCTGGGATTGAAGGTGTGCACCACCGCACCCTGTGAGTACCGTCTACTCTAGCGGAGGACCTGGCTGCAGTTCTCCGCACCCACGTAGGGCTCAGAGCTGCCTGTAACTAATTTCCAGGCTGTCTAATGCCCTCTTCTGGACTGTGGGCACCGGGCAGACAGGTGAGGCATGCACATACATGTAGGTGCTCAGACATACATATAAAATGTATGCCTGCAAGTAAGTAAGCACATCTGTGTGGTGCCATGCCCTCAGAGGTCAGAAGAGGTTGCAGGATCCCTTGGAGCTAGAGTTACAGATGCCTGTCAGCCCCCCCATGTAGGTACAACGAATGGACCCTGCTACAACCACTGAGCCATCTCTCCAGCCCCCTAAAATAAAATCTTTTAAAAAGCCCAAAACACACAGACATAGACACAGACACAGACATAGACACAGACACAGACATGAAGCTGCTTTGGCTAAAAGCACTGTGCCTGTCTTCACCTTTCCATCCATAATGCGGTCCCCAGCTTGCAGTGATCCATCCTCCCTCCCTCCCTCCCTCCTTCCCTCCCTCCCTCCCTCCTTTCCTTCCTCCATCTCTCCTTCCCTCCCTCTTTCCATTTCTCTCTCTTTCTTTCTTTTTGACAGGCTTTCCATAGTCCCATCCTGCCTAGAAGTCATTAAGTGTATCAGGCTCGACCGCTCTCACAGATCTCTACCTGCCTGCCTGCCTCCCCAAGGGCTGAGACTCAAGGTGTTCGTCCCACCGGTTCTGCCCCCTGCTAAGTGCTAGGATTATTGACCTGAACCACCGCACCTTGCAGGTCTTCAGTACGCACACCTTCTGGCCTCAAACACCCAATCCTCGGGTCAGCACCCCTAAGACAAACTTGGAGCAACCTGTATCTCTTCTTCTGCCTAATGTGACCATTTGAAGGAAGAGCCTTCCTCTGCATTTCTTAAAAATGAAGAAAGAAAAATATTTCTTTTTACTATTTGAAATATTGTGTATGAGCGGCTGGAGATGGGCTGCTCTTGGAGAGGACCCAGTTCAACTCTCAGTACAACCATGTTTATGCCAGTTCCAGGGGATCTGATGTCGTCTTCTGATCTGTACTGGCACTGCGTGACATCAATGCGCTTACATGCCAGGAATATGCTCATACACATAAATAAAAATAATAAAAGATTTAAATGTGTATGTCAGGGGTGTGGAAAGGGAATACAGGTTCCCATGGAGGCCAAGGGGTTGGATCCTGTGGAGGCAGTTACAGGCGGTTGAGAGCCCCCGACTAGGGTGCTGGGAATGAGCTTGGGTCGTCTGACACACAGCACAGCGTGTGCTCTTACCCAGATCCATCTCCCCAGCCCATTTCTGGCTTTTGCAATCTCTAGTCAACTCAATAGACATACTGGGTGCTGGCTGACCCTGGGCTGCTGGGACTGCCCAAGTCTGGGCTTCTGCCCTAAAGAAACCTGCTCACAGCACCAATGTGCTCCAGTGCTGATCACAGACCCTTACCACGTCCACAGGGAACAAGGACAGGCAGGCACATCTGTAAAGGACCCAGCTCTCACGTACACTGTCCATTGGGTTTAGGGTTCATTTTTAAACAGTTTTCTTTTTCACTTCAAACTCCGTCTAGGAAATATAACGTGGGGAACAGAAATGGCCAGACCCAGCCGCTGGCTCCAGCACAAAGGCTGATGTCCCAGGTCTGCTAACTGGAGCCCAAAGCTCAGTATGAACCAGTCCCGGCTTCTATCCAGTTCCTTCGCTCAGCCCGGACACCGATCAGGCTCAGAGGATGCTCTCGCCCCCAGTCTGGGTCCGAACGGTGAACAGACGCCCCTTCCCACTTGTACATATTTATGGCGTCTTCATGTCAAGTGCAGCACGGTGGGACCCGAGTCAGTCCTCCCGGCCGGTCCTCCCCCTGACACCCGTGCAGACAGCCATGCAGTCGTCCACAAACACCCCTCCCCCAGCCCTGCAGTCACGGCTCCGTCCTGAGCAACCCTGCTCTCCGGACTCCTCCCGCCCATCAGCTCCAGCTCCACCCGGGACAGAGTCCTCCAGCGCCCACGGGGAGTCCTCCCCAACCAGGGTCCCCAATGCGGTCCGCGGGGCTCAGAGGACAACGTGCAGGACGCCGGGGTGACGTCCACGGGAAGAAATGAGTGACCACACATCCCATCTGGACCCGAGTCCCCCCTGGAGTCCTCCCCCTGCAGCCCTGGTCTCGGCACAGACCTCCACCACCCTCCCAGCATCCTCCCCGCGCCCCTGGCTCACCCCGCACTGCTCAGCGCCTCTACACACCGCACGCCGGGCTCGCCTCTCCTCTCACAGTCTCCTCATCGCTTCGGAGAGCTCCGCACACGGCCCGCAGAGGGCTCTCCGGGACCTCCAGTCACGGACACTGAGCTTTTGGTGTTCAAGAAGCCAAACTCCCAAGGGTTCTCAGCTCCCATAAAAGCATTTATCCAAGAGAAGCTCTAAGCGGAAATGGTCATTCCCTGACGCTTCCGGTTATAATGAACTCCTCGGCTTTTCTTCCGGCCACGCCAGCTAGGCTGCAGGTGGTTTGGAGTCCTTCTTGCAGATCCTCCTTGCCAGTGATTATCATGGCTCAGAGATCGTCCTTGCCAGCAGTTATCATGACTCAGATATCCTCTTTGCCAGTACTTATCATGGCACCAATCATCTTTGCCAGCAGTTAGCATGGCTCAGAGATGGTCCTTGCCAATAGTTAGCATGGCTCAGAGATGGTCCTTGCCAATAGTTAGCATGGCTCAGAGATGGTCTTTGCCAGTAATTAGTATGGAACAGAGATCCTCTTTACCAGCAGATATTACGGTACATTTCTGGTTTGTTTTTCTTCAGAAACGGTCATAGAAGAGTGGTGTTGGAGGCCGCCTTTGGAGGCCACCTTGGAAGGACTTCGAAGATCATAACATGGAGAATATCACAATAAGCGGCGTAATCCTGTGAGGTTTACACTAATTTGCAAGGTTAACACTAATCCTGGCTGGACTAGAGCTCTCTGTATAAACGAAGATGGCCTTGATTGTGTAGTGATCCTCCTGCCTCTGCCTCCCAAGAGCTCCTATACCCTTCTTCAGGTATGGTTTTTGGTCTTCCCGTTGAGAGCAGACTACAGGACTAACACTCTGTGAGCAGAAAAGACTTGAACCTTGTGAAGTCCCGTTGTGTTTTTTTCTCTATTGGGAGAATAGAGCACAGACTGCAGGTCCCAATTAGCCAAATTGGATTTTAAATTTCTGCTGGGCTGGGTGTGGTGGAGCAGGCCTCTAATCCCAGCACTTGGGAGGCAGATGCAGGCGGATGTCTGTGAGTTCAAGGCCAGCCTGTTCTACAGAGTGAGTTCCAGGATAGCCAGAGCTACAGGGAGACTCTGTCTGAAAAAGACCAAAAAAAAAAAAAAAATTCTGCTGGGCAGGACTGTACCCAGGTCAGGATTTGATTCCGAGGGTACAGCCATGACTCAGGGGCAGGTTACACTGATAAAGGCAAATACCATATCCTGGTGAATTTTTTGAGAAATTCCAGTCAGACAATGAAAACCTCATTTCCTGCAGAGTACAGAAGAAGCTAAGATAAGAAGTGGCTGGGCTGCTGGCAATTGTAAAACATTGACAAAAGATAAGGTAGTGTTACGCCCAGATCACCTGGACCCCCAAAGACCACCAGGACACACAGCTCCGATGTAAATACAAAGAGCCTTTAATTCAAGCTTGAGCTTGGACTGCCACCCTCCTGACACAGCAGGCTGGGAGAAGCAATCCTGCAGCTGCTGGTGGTGGTGGTGGGGGGTGTCTTTTAAAGGAAAAACTGCAAGCAGGGATTTGGGTACATCTCGCCTGGTCTAGGGGAATTTTTCTTTTCTTTTCTTTTTTTTTTTTTTTCCATCTTTTCGAGACAGGGTCTCCCTGAGCCCCAGCTGTCCTGGAACTCAACGCTGTAGACCAGGCTGGCCTTGAACTACAAAGATCTGCCTGCCTCCCAACAATGTGCTGTACCACCGCCATAAGGTGGCGCTGACTTTCTGAGTTGCTAAACAACTACAAGCCGTTTCCGCCATTGCCTTTGCATTGGGCAAACTGCGCTCCCGGGCCCGAGCTCTCTGGGCCCGCGCCTTGGGCATGCTAATGAGGCATCGGACGGTGCACCAATCCAGAGCAATACCCGAACCCTCTGGACTGCTATATAAACGGTGCTTCTGCCCCATTTCGGGGTCCTTCTCACAAAGAGCTGTGCACAATAAATATTACCACAGAAGAATCCTGTTGTCCGCGTGAAGTTCTTGCCGGGACTACACAGCGCGCGGGACAAGTGGTGCCGAAGACCCGGGAACCTGACATTGTCGCTGGCGCCGAGAGGACCCTTCACTTTGTTGAAGAGGGTTCAGAACTGGGGCCAGGTAAGATTAAGTTCTGAGAGATATGCTTTCTCTGACGATCTAGAGGGATTGGAAGCTTGCCTAATTATTTTATTGGGCTGTTGTAATTGATCAAAACTGTAAAAAAGAAATTAGGGAAGGACAACAAGCCCTTGCGGACCTTCAGGAAAGCATGTCAGAAACAGAACGGAGTGAAAGGTTAAATGCGCATTCAAAGAAAAAAGAGGAGGCTAGAGAGATTATTAATAAAGGTACCTTATACCCATTTAGAGACCTACAAGCCTGACATTAAATGATTCAGATTCTAATGAAAATATACCGCTATCTGAGGAGGAGGAATTAGAGAGGAAGCAGCCCGGTACAAAAATGAACATTTTCACCCCGCTCCGGCGGAAGGACAGGTTAAAACTGAAAGTAAACGGGCCTCATAACTCTCCCGCTTCCCTGCCTTCCGCCCCGCCGCCTACACCTAAAATGTTCTACTTCCTTCTTGCCATGGAGGTGCGACATGCCATGAGGCAAATGTTCCTAGTTATAGAAAATGCTGATGGTGAGCGCGGTCATCAGCCCGTAAAACATAAGCAAGTTAAAGATTAGCAGAGTCAGTCCGCCTTATGAGTTAATGCTAATTTCACTGTGTCTCAAGTAGAGCGACTAGCCACACTACTATGACACCCACAGACTGGCAATATGTTGCTAAGGCTTCCCTCCTCACCATGGAGACAATATCTAGAAATGGAAGGCGTTTTGGCATGATGCCTGTCAAGGCAAGCCCGCTCTAACGCTACAACTGGAGGCGAGGCAGCACCGATGACATTCGACATGTTTACTGGTCAGGGAGAACATGCTGCTGATCAGACCGGTTTCCTGCTTGAGTCTATGGTCAAATATCAACTGCAGCACCTAAGAGCTTGGAAGGCGTTAACAAAATAAAGGGGAAGTCTCAGACAATTTAACAAAGATAGTCCAGGGCCCGAGGAGCCCTTCTCTGATTTTGTTGCTAGGCTCCTAGAAGCTGCAGGGAAATTTTTTGGGGACCAGGAACAGTCATTTAGTAAATCAATCCAACATTTGGTGACTGAGTACAAAAAGTGTTTAAATGGAGTTAACTAAAAATGTCATATGTCTATGCTAGCTGTCTGTGTGTTTAACTGTTCTTCATATGTCCCTGATTTTTGCCATGTGTGTTCCTTTTGTGTTGTTCTGTTATAAAAGTGGCCACCTACAATTCTTTCATTCGTATATTGTTAACAATAAATGTAACTTACTTTTCGAATGCCTCTTAAACTTTTTCAAAGGCCTAATTGTGAACCGGGTTCCTAAGTTTCTACAAAAATTCAAACTGGTTTTCTAAAGGTTTTTTTTTTTATTATCTGTTAATGAATAAAATTTAGGGCGTGGGCGTGGTGGTGCACGCCTTTAATCCTAGCCCTTGGGAGCAAAGAGCAGGACTGATCTTTGTAAAAAGTCAAACTGGCTACAGAGGGAGCTCCAGGACAGCCCGAGGCAATGTTGTGTTTTAAAAGTGCAGCTTTGATTCCAATCCTCTGGAGACAGACTGTGAGCCTCCACCCTAATTTTGGTTTAATTTAAATAAAAAATTCTTTTAAATAAACTGTTTTATGTTGTCTTTAGGCCCATCTTCAACACGTGTGTATGTGTGAGTGAATGGGCAGTTCCTGCTTCAATTCATTATAGTCCTACAGTTTTAATCTATTTAGCTAACGATAAGTATTCACATAAAAAATGTTTTTGCTTATACCCCGTATGTGTAACAATTTTTAATTGAGTTTAATAGTATAGCATACTATTCAGTTTAATAGATAGATAATTATTTTAATTATTAAAAAGCCAAAACATGGTTCGAGTTCAACAAAAGTTATGGATAGTCGGATATCAAAAAATTTAAATAATAACTGCTACACTGTTACAGCTCTTTCAACATCTAAAACAAAGATGCAACATCTAAATTGTTTCTCGAGTTTCTACACAGCAGGTTAGTTGTTTGTAGGAATCAGCCTCAAAGCTGACTGTTAAAGATCCCCATTTTGGTTTGTGTTTGCTTTCAAACAAGAGTAACTTGCTTGCTTTGAATTATCTAGCTTTTGTTTTAGGGTGGGGCAGTTTTTGTTGACCCTTGGGACCAGGTGTGGCGGCACAGGACAACCTTTAATCCCAGTACTGGGAGGCAGAGGCAGGCAATCCTTTGTGAGCTCCAGGCCACTGAGATAATTGCTAAAAAAATATGGAACCAGAAAAAAGTGGGCAAGATGAATGTGTGTCTGAGGGGCTGGTGGGGGATAAGCCTGCAGCCGTTTAAAGGCTGAGGCTAGAACGCAAAAAAAAAAAGTGTCGATCCCCAGCAACCCCACAAGGACAAGGCATCGTTAACACACACATCACCCCTTAAAGCCTACATTATTAAACACAAAAGGGGGATTGGAAAATGTACCCCTTGCAAAGTACCAAAACAATTACTCAGTAACCCCTATTACTCTAAATTTTTTAATTTGGACGACAAGGCCGCTCCAGCACTGAGCGTTCACAATTCCAGTCTGGCCAACAACACAAAAAGGAATTAGTAAAGTGGAAAGATGCTTTATCTGAAAATGGAAAGGCCCGGATCCTATTTTAATAAGATCCAGGGGAGCTATTTGTGTTTTCCACAGGAAGAAGAGAATCCACATTTGGGTACCTGAACGGCTGACACGAAAATGTGTTGGAGGAAAAGGATAGAGGTGCCCCTGCTACTGTCACTCCTGATCCTGACAGAGATGATGGGGGCAAAAGAGGAAACCGCTGGGGCATCTTATCAGCATTCCTCTGAGACCTATGCCAGTCACCAAAATAGTGAAAGTATGCCCCCCACCCCCCCTCTTTCACTACTAATTTCTCCCTAGAGTTACCTTATCTGCCAATGGATAAAAGATGCTAGTATTACTGAGAATAGAAGCCTTCTGCTCAGTGGCAGTCTTTGTTTTTTCATTCCATGCATTCCTTAATCAAGATAGCATTAGTCAATCAGAATGTATTATCCTAGGCAAACAGAACTGCTAGTCTGGACAATTACCCAGACTATCTGATAATCCCTCTTCCTAGTTATGTTGGTATGTCCATTATTAATGGTTAGTGGCCATTCAAACAGATTGGCAACACGACCACCTACACAACCAAGGTATTCTCCACATTGCATGGGCTCCAGGCACGGAAGGCCTGTGGCTCGTGGAAAGGATGCCAGTCACAAACTAGCAAATGGACAAATAAGGACTTATCCTTTGCCTTTTTCCCCTGGAATCTCCCAGTAACTTGGAGATGATAATGCCTCCATTCTCTCCATGACCTCGAACTCCTCCAAAATGTACAAACAGCCCAATACTCAACAATTTATCCTCACTCTGTAGCACAAGCCCTGGATTTACAAACTCAGGCTAATGCCCAGCTAAAGGGCGGACTTATGGTATAAACCAAAGGATAAGACCTAGTCCAAGAACAAATAGATGTATTGTGGCAGCTGGCCCAGCTTGGCTGACGAGTGGAAATACACTGGCTGTGTGTAACCAGAACATCCAATATTCATAATTCACAAAAACAACAAATTTTCTAAACAATTGTCCAGTTATCTTTTAGGAAATTGGACTGGAAGAATTTGACAGCTTGATGAATCAACTCGCATGGCTATTGTCACCGTAAATTCGACTAGAGTGGATGCCTCCCTTGCTGAAGTACTGGCCTCCTGGATTACTGCTGCCGTCTAATGCCTCCATTCTCTCCCTGACCCATCGAACCCTCCAAATGTACAAAACAGCTCCCAATTACTCAACAATTTATCCTCCTCTGTAGCACAAAGCCCTGGATTTACAAACCCAGGCTAATGCCAGCTAAAGGGCGGACTTATGGTAAAAACCAAAAGATAAACCTAGTCCAAGAACAAAATAGATGTATTGTGGTAGCTGGCCCAGCTTGGCTTCGAGTGGAAATACCCTGGCCTGTGTGTAACCAGCATACCAATATTATAATTTCACAAAAGACAACAAATCTGTCTAAACAATTGTCCAGTTATCTTTAGGAAATTGGACTGGAGAATTCGACAGCTTGATAATCAACTCCGCATTGCAATTGTCACCGTAAATTCGACCAAGAGTGGAGTCCTCCTTGCTGAAGAGACTGGCCTCCTTGGATTACTGCTGCCCGTCTCACGCTTCAAACAATGGGTCAGGGGTGGCAGGGTTTGGCCTATTTCTATGTGGAGGGATTATAATTATGCTCTGGATTATGTGTAGGCTCCGTGCCCCAGCAATCAGCTCACCTTAGGGCTGGTACAGCACATTGTGTGGTAGGCTGCCAACACCTCTGCCTTCCCCAAGTGCAGGATAAAGGGCGTTTGCCACCACCGGCTGGAATTTTTCTTTATCGGTTCAGAACGAGCCTGTTTCCCTAATCCTGAGATGTTCTGGTGGACTTCAGCCTGGGGGAAATGTGAATACCACGGGCCTGTTTTCTCAATCCTCTGGATGCATCTGGTGGACTTTTCCTTGGAAAGGTGAATGCTTAATCCTTGTTTGTCCAGAAGTGGATGGTCTGGAATTAACCCTGTCTCCCATTCCCCATTTCTCTTGTTACTTGAGAGGCCTAATCTTGATCTCTCTTTGCTAGCTTAGACAGAAGTAATTCTGGTCTACATCATATTGGCTGCTTTAGGTGTTGTGGATACAAGTCCAGGTACTAATGGTGTCCTAAAGGTCAATTAAGCTGAAATTGCCCCCAATCTTTCTCCTCATAAAGGCGAACTAACCTATTCAGTATACATGGTCCTAGCGGGTTAGTAAAACAGAATAAACGATTGAGGCCCTAACATGGGTGGAGATCAATGTGGGCCTCTCTTACAGTAGAGAGTTAACCAGAAGTCACAAGAAGTCCTAGAAAGTGGATTCCAATCTGGCCATTAAGATGGAGTCACTAAAACAACATGGAGTTTCCTAGGGACTGTATACCATCACAGTCCAAGCTGAGCCAGCAGAAGTTGTGGCTTGGGAACCCTGCAGAAGGATTGAAAAAAAAATGTCACTCTCTCCATACCATTTATCTTGGTGGGACAACCAGACAACAAAGACAAACATAACTAAGAATCTGAAAGAATCTGTGGCAGCCTACCACACAAAAACAAGGTGTGCTGTACACACGCCCTAGGATGGCGCCACTTCCTGAGTTGCTGAACGAAACAAGCCGCTTCCGTGTGCCTTTTGCATTGGACAAACTGGCATGACTACTACTCTCGAGCCTGCTCGAGCCCATTCTGCCGTCTCTCGAGCCCGCGCTTTTGGGCAAATGAGGCATCAGGGCACTGCACCAATCCAGAGCATACATGAACCCTCTAGACTGCTATATAAACAGCATGCTTCTGCCCCATTTCGGGGTCCTTCTCACAAAAGAGCTGTGTGCACAATAAATACTGCTGCAGAAGAATCCTGTTGTCTGCGTGAAGTTCTTGCTGGCGAGACTGCTGTGCGTGACAAGTGGTGCTGAAGACCCGGGCCCAGGAACCTGACATCGCTGGCGCCGAGAGGACCCTTCGACTTCCGAAGTGGATTCAGAACTGCGCTCAGGTATTAATTTTAAGGTTAGTTCTGAGAGATATGCTTTTCTCTGATGATCTAGAGGGATTGGAAGCTTGCCTAATTATTTTATTGGCTGTTGTAATTGTCCTTGTACTATTGTTTACTCTCTCTTGCTGGGACGATCAAAACTGTAAAGAAGAAATTAGGGAAGGACACAAGCCCTTGCGGACCTTCAGGAAAGCATGTCAGAAACAGAAAGGAGTGAAAGGTTAGATGTGCATTCAAAGAAAAAAGAGGAGCTAGCGAGATTATTAATAAAGGTACCTTATACCCATTTAGAGACCTACAACCCTGACATTAAGTGATTCAGATTCTAATGAGGAATTACTGCCATCTGAGGAGGAGGAATTAGAGGAGGAAGCAGCCCGGTACAAAAATGAACACTTTCGCCCCGCCCGGTGGAAAGAAGAGGTTAAAACTGAAAGTAAACATGTCCCATAGCTCTCCCGCTCCCCTGCCTTCAGCTCCACTCCTTATGCACCTGGGAAATGCTCTAACCTCCTTCTGTTCCCCGGAGTAGACATGCCATCAGGCAAATGTTCCCAGTTATAGAAAATGCTGATGGCGAGCGCAGTCATCAGCCTGTAGAACACAAGCAAGTTAAAGAATTAGCGGAGTCAGTCCGCGCTTATGGAGTTAATGCTAATTTCACTGTGTCCCAAGTAGAGCGACTAGCCAGCACTGCTATGACACCTACGGACTGGCAGTATGTAGCAAAGGCTTCCCTCCTCACCATGGGGCTGTGGGGATAGCGCAGCCGTTAAAGGCTGAGGCTAAGAACCGCAAAAAGCAAAGTTCGATTCCTAGAGCACACAAATGAGTGCTATCCTGGCAGCTGGCCCAACTTGGCTGAGAATGGAAATACTCCGGTTTATGTGTAACCAACATCCAATATCAAAACTTCACAAGGGCAGCAAATTTGTCTAAACAATTGTCCAGTTATCTTTTAGGTATTTGGACAGGAGAATTCGACAGCTTGATGAACCAACTTCGCATGGCTATTGTCACCGTAAACTCGACTAGAGTGGCGCCTCCCTTTCTGAAGGACTAGCTTCTGTCTCCCACGTCAAAGAATGGGCAGGGGTTGCGGGGTTTGGCTTGCTTCTGTGTGAAAGGGATTGTATTATGCTCTGGATTATGTGTAGGCTCCGTGCCCAGCATCAGCGGATAAAGTAGTCATTGCACAGGCCCTTGCGCTTTGGAAGCAGGCTCCTCCCCAAAACATTTGGCTTAGTATGCGGAGAAGTAGTCAATGACGGGTAAGACTGCTGCAAGTATTACCAACCTAAGACAGGGAACAGACCAAAAGCTGTCTGTCCACCCCATGACGGGTAAGGAATACCTCTGCAGAGGCAACCTAAGACAGGCATTCTCCCAGCCAATTTTAATAGAGTTCTGACAGGTCATGTCGCCCCTGAATATTCTCAGAATCCTACTGCAGGAGGATTGTTGAATTCAACAGTCAGCTGCGGCCCAGAGACCTTGCCTATTAAAACAGAAAGGGGGAACTGTTGGCAGCCTACCACAAACAATGTGTGCTGTACCACGCCCTAAGATGGCGCCGACTTCCTGAGTCAGCTACAAGCCTTTTCCCGCCGTTGCCTTTGCATTGGACAAACTGCGCATGACTACTACTCTCCGAGCCCACGCTCTCTGAGCCCGCGCCTTGGGCAGGCTAATGAGGCATCAGGGCACCAATCCAGAGCATACACGAACCCTCTAGACTGCTACTTAAACAGCACCCTTGCTCCATTGCGGGGTCCTTCTCACAAGAGCTGTGTGCACAATAAATATTGCTGCAAAAAAAGAATCCTGTTGTCCGCGTGAAGTTCTTGCTGGCGAGACTGCTGCGCGTGACAAGAATCAGAAACATGTAAGGGTGGAGTGGGAGTGGTTTGAGGAACAAAGTGAACAGAGTGGCAGGAAGGGACGGGATGTCATGAGTGTGGTCCACACCGGCCAACACGCAATGAAAATTAGGTCCACACTCCCAGGACAGCTGCTAAGGGGCTCAATTCTACCAAGCACAGAGAGAGCCATGCAACTTTCCCTCCTCATTGCTGCGATGGTCCATCAGCTGTCAGAGGTACCTGCTCTCTCCCAGGCAGCCTGTCAACTCCTTATGGCCAAGAGTTACTGAGAGGGGAGTCTCACTTGAGGAAATTCCCGGATCCGATTGGCCAACAGGTATGTGCCTGACCAGTTATCTTTTTTTTTTTTTTTCCAGGTCTTTTTGAGACAGGGTCACCCTGTAGTCCCATCTGTCCTGGAACTAGCAATATACACCACACTGGCTTCCAATCACAGAGGTTCACCTGCCCTTGCCTCCCAAGTGCTGGGATTAAAGATGTGTGCCACCATGCCCAAGCAGATTGTCTGATTAATTGGTAAAAGGGTTGGGCTGGAGAGATGACCTAGAGGTTAAGAGCGCCGACTGCTCGTGCAGAGGACCCGGGTTCAATCCCTAGCACCCACATGGTGGCTGAAAACCATCTTTAACTCCAGCTCCAGGGGAATACGACACCCTCTTCTGACCTCCATGGCATTGCATGACACGGGTGCACAAACCTACATGCAGACAGTACATTCATACACATAAAAAATAATAAATAGAGCTGGGCATGGTGGCGCATGCCTTTAATCCTAGCACTTGGGAGGCAGAGGCAGGTGGATCTTTGTGAGTTCAAGGCCAGCCTGGCCTACAGAGCGAATTCCAGGATAGCTGGGGCTACAGGGAGACCCTGTCTTGAAAAGACCAAAATAATAATAATAATAATAATAATAATAATAATAATAATAAATGAAAAAATTTAAAAAGTTTAATTGGTAAAAGGGCCCAGCGCATGGTGAGAGATGGTATTCACTGGGCAGGTGATCCTGGCTGTCTAAACTGGCCTCTGCTTCCCCTGCTGCATCCTGTGCCCTTCCAGAAAGTTTGATTACTCCCACCCTGTCCTAGAGCCCAAGCTCTCCACGTAGACCTGTCCAGAGCAGAGTAGCTAAGGGGATTCCTCCATGGAATTCTGGGCTCCATGCAGCCCTGTGGAAAGCAGTACTGTTTGCTGCCTCCTCTCACTCCTCCAGTGAGCCATCCTTGGCTAATGGTTCCAGGATGTAGCCACAGCCTATATCACTGTAGTGGCTACAGCCAACCAAGATGAATCAGCCCAAGGCTGGTCCCACATCTTCAAGAAACTAAGGGATGAAAACTGATGCCTGTTCATCAGGTAAGTGTGTAAAAGCACTCAGGAGAAAGGAGGTCCTTTGAGGGTCCTTTGAGAGCCAGCACTGTACGTACCATAAGAAAAATGGGCAGAGGGGACCCCCTCTTTCTCTTACTATAATGATCCTGCAGATAGGATACTGGGGTGGCTGGCAGAAGACAATTAGCTGCGGACACTGCATTTAGGCCGTGTCTGTGTCACGAGGGCATCTTCTGACTGTGTCTCTTCCTCAGTCTCACACAGATCCCCGACAACCTGGCTACATTTACAACCCAGCCATGCCAGTATGTGCCTTGGTGACCCATGTCTATGACCCACCGACAACACAACCTCCTGAATGTCAGCTGACCTCACCCCCTCAGGCACTCCTTGATGTCAGCCTGACTTAGGGCCAAGGCACTAAATCTGTTTGCTGGTGGCTGCTCCTGGAGCCCCATGACCACAAGCAGAGTGTGGAGACGGAGTGCTGGGAGGAAAAAGGGAAATGGAAGTGGAGCCCAGGATGTGAGCACAGCTGTGTCCTGGATGATCCCCGGAGGAGACACCCTGTGTCTTTCCTTGGGGTGGCGGCAGGGAGTGCCATCCCCAAACATTTCTAGAGATAAGAGATTCTCTCTTCTCCACGAAGCTCTGTGGAATCCCTGAATTTGCTTCAAGTGAAGGAGCGAGACCTGCTCAGACTGCCTGACACCTCAGCCCATGAAGGGCACTCCTCACAGCGCCACCCTGCAGACAGGCAGCCTAGCTGGACAACCAGTGTCCCATCATTGCAGACATGTGGGCTGCAAGGCATCTGTTTTCACCTCCTTGCCGCTAGGCTGGCCTCTAGCCACCAAAGCACAGGGCAGCATCACGTAAGAACTGAACACCCATGTCTACATCAGCCACGTTCTCGGATCTTCATGCTCTCCACAGCTGAAGTGATGTGTAGTAAGACACAACCACAACAGTAGTGCCTGCAGCTCAGTCCCCTCCCCAGAAGTGACCAGGTCCCCCTAGGCTGCCTTGAGCCTGGGTTCCCCACCTGAGTGTCAAAGGTGACACGGATGTGAGCAGCAGAGTGGGACCTGACATGGGTGGGCTCTGGCTCTGTGACAATTGTGGTAATGGGCAGCCATGGCCGAGGTTTCTGTCTGCTGACAGAAATGTGCAGTGAGTCACCTTGTAGCCGTAGCAAGTATGTGTGTGGATTTAAAGATGAGTTCCTGGGGCTGGAGAGATGGCCTAGTGGTTAAGAGCGCTGACCGCTCTTGCAGAGGACCCGGGTTCGATCCCCAGCACCCACATGGCGGCCGAGAACCATCTGAAACTCCAATTCCAGGAGAACTCCAGTTCCAGGGGAATCCGAGACCCTCTTCTGACCTCCGCGGCATTGCATGACACGGGTGCACAGACTTGCATGCAGACAGTACATTCATACACATACAGAAATAAATTAAAAAAAAAAAAAAGATGAGGTCCTAAATGCATGATGTGGCTGGATCTGTGCTTTTCTAATTCTGAGACTTTGACCGAGTGGCTCTTCCTGGTGGGTGGAGAATGGTCCACTCCAGAGGGCGAGAGGACAGGGTGTTTTTCTATCCATTGGATGTAGGCAAAAAAAAATCTTCTGCTTTGTTCTTTTTTCTGTGGGGTGTGTGGGTATTAGCACTGAGACCCGCCCAGGCCCAGGGACTCCACCACCCTCACCATAATGCTAGAACTGTTAATTCCTTGCATGTTTATAGTTATATTCAATAGGTTAATACACATAACTTCACAGTCACCATGATTCCCGAATGCGTTCATCACCCGGGAGGCAAGCCCTCCACCATGACGCCGTCAGGCCACATCCTAGTCTCTTGCAAAGCACACACCTGCTGAGGCCTTGGTAGGTTTGTTCTTCACAACTTTGTACAGAAGAAAAACCAAGTAGAATTTCCCTTTTGCGTCTGTCTCCCGTCATTGAAAGAGGCCTCTGGGGCTCACACCACGGGGTCACCAGGGATCACTCCTCTTTCCACATAAACCCCATCTTGTCTGCAGGTCCACTTTGCTCACTGGTGGCCATCTGATGGTGCAGAGGCTGAGGGCCACCTGGGTGGACACGAGCATCCACAGGACAGTGCTGCAGCAGGTGGCTAAACGGAGCCACAGACACTCTGTACTCTACCAACGCTTCGGCTTTCATTTGTAAGGAATGTCCGCCCATGTGCCCCGATGCTGTAGAATTTTTAGTGTGGCAGCAAAAGCCACATACTATGACTTTTGTTATGGTCTACCCATTGAAAGATAAAACCCCACTTAAGTTTAAGGTCATCGGGAGGTGGATGCACCTGTCAACAAGAGTCAAATTTACAATGTGAGGACATTGGACAGGAGACGCTATTATGGTAGCTGCTGGTAAAAGCAGTAATTGTGGAATGAAGCAGAATCCAGGGTTCATGGTCAGCCTTTGCTCCCTGTGGATTAGAGGTCAGCCTGAGCTACATGAGGCTCAGGCTAGAAAAACAAAACAAACAATGAAACCAATCGCAAAGTAAACAGGAAAAGCACAATCTGACCCCGTAACTGAATGACCATGTCCACAGGGCCTCGTGAAGGACAACCAAGAGGGGTGGAGGACATCAGGAAGTCAAAGGAGCGGCGTCCGCTAGTTCAGGGTCTGCCCATGCAATAAGCTTACTCAGAGATGAGGTAGACACGCAGAAGCCAGAGCGAGGACAGAGAGACGTGGAAAGACAGGAATGGTAGATGAGGACAGAATGGTTGAAGGAGGAATAGACAGGAAGCAGGAGAAACAGGAAGGGAGGAGTCTCCACATGGCCCCCAGAACACTCTGTGCTCTACTAGTTTTCCTGGGCTTCTCTAGAAACGTGGGGGGCAAAAACGATAGAAGCATCTCTGCTCAGCACGTGGGAGACCAGGTTTCTGAAACTACTGTGCTGGCCAGGGCTGAGAACTACCTTCTCCTAGCTTCGATAGGCCGTGGCAGACCTGAGCATTCTGTGGCATGGAGGTGCGCACGCAGACCTCTGCCTGACTTGTTTGACTCTTTGCATGGCTTGCGTATGCGGAAGCTGCTCAATGCATTTAGCACCCACACTAAGCATGTCCTTCCGCAGGCACTGTCTACTTTCTTAGACAGAACCTGTCGTTAACCTTGACTGGACAAATGAGGCTACCCCTGCTGGCCAGGAAGCCAGCAGGGACCTGCCTTTCTCTACCTTTTCAGTGGGATTGCAAGTGCACACCAACACACGGGGCTCTCCATGGAGTTTCTCAGGATATAACTGGGTTCTAATGCTTCTAAGGCAAACACTCTACCAGCTAAGCATGGTATCTCCCCAGCCCCCTTAGTGTGTTAGAAAATACTTTCTTTTTTTTTTTTGAGACAGGGTCCCTATAGCCCCAGCTGGCCTGGAACTTGCTATGCAGACCAGGCTGGCCTTGAACACACAGAGATCCGCCTGCCTCTGCCTCCCAAGGGCTGGGATTAAAGGCATGTGCCACCGCACCCAGCTCAAAGACAGTCCTTAGCCACCATGTGGTTGCTGGGAATTGAACCCGGGTCCTCTGCAAGAGCAGTCAGTGCTCTTAGTCACTGAGCCATCTCTCCAGCCCCAGAAAATAATTACTTTCTATGTAAACTAAGAATATTTTGGTAAGGGACACGGACGAGGAATTGATTTTGTAGCAAATCCTTTACTGATCATCATTAAGAACAAGGCATGTGTGCGTGCTGGAGTCTACTGAAATGACATCTTTTTAGGACTTTTCCTTTTTTTTTTTTAATCTTTTTGAGAGAGGGTCTCTTTGAAGCCCAACGTTTCCTGGAACTCTGTTTATGGACCAGGCTGGCCTTGAACTCACAGAGATCTGCCTTCCTCTGCCTCCCAAGGGCTGGGATTAAAGGCGTGCGCCACCATGCCTGGGTGAAGAAATGTTTGTATTGATAATACATGCAAGGTCTCTTCCCAGTGTGACTTTTTTGTATTGATAATAGACAAAGGTCTCTTTCTAGTGTGACTTTTTTGTATTGATAATACACACAAGGTCTCTTCCCAGTGTGACTTGTACAATGCATCCAGAGTTGTTCAAAGATTTCCCAACACTGCAGGACTGGTAACAGGTGTGACTGCAGTGATAACCTTCAGTTGAATCCTGTCACAGAATGATTTCCTGCAGTCACATTTCTAAATTCTTTCCAGTGTGCATTTATTTAGGGGATGTCAACTGTGAACTCTGCAGGAAGCTGTTCTCCCGGTTCGGATAGACAAAAAGCCTCTCTCTACTGTGAATGGAACAATGTGTGTAGAAGGGGGGTTTACTCCTGAAGGCCTTCCCACAGTCAGGACACACGTACGGTTTCTCCCGTGTGAATTCGCTGGTGTGCTATGAGACTGGCACTGGAAGACAGGTCCCTCCCACAGTCAGCGCATGTGTAAGGCCTCTTCCCAGTGTGAACGCTCTGATGTGTGATGAAGACAGACCTGAGCCAGAAGCTCTTGCCGCACTCCGCGCAATCATAAGGTTTCTCATCAGTGTGAGTCTTCTGATGCCTCTGCAGATGAGAGGTGGTTGTGAACGACTTCCCACAGTGGCCGCATTTGTGTGTCCTCTCACTAGTGTGAATGCTCTGATGCTTCTGCAGATGAGAACTGCTCACAAACGACTTCCCACAGTGGCCGCACTTGTGTGACCTCTCAGTAGTGTGAGTTCTCTGATGCTTCTGCAGATGAGAGTTGGTTGTGAACGACTTCTGACAGTGGCTGCACTTGTGTGGCCTCTCAGTAGTATGAGTTCTCTGATGCTTCTGCAGATGAGAGTTGGTTGTGAACGACTTCTGAGAGTGGCTGCACTTGTGTGGCCTCTCAGTAGTGTGAGTTTGTAGATGCCCGTGCAGGTGAGAGTTACTTTTGTACGACTTTCCACAGTCGTCGCATTTGTATGGTCTCTCACCTGTATGAATTCGAAGATGCACTTCCAGGTGGGAGTTGAGTCTGTACGATTTCCCACAGTCCCGGCATTTGTAAGGCTTCTCTGCTTTGTGGAGTTGACAGTGCTTCTCCAGATCTGAAGCATAAAGAAACACTTTACCACAGTCCCTGCATGGGAAACACTTCTCCCCACTGTGCATTCTCTGGTGTGTGACAAGGACTGATTTTTGGCTGAAGGCCATCCCACAGTCAGAGCACACAAAAGGTCTCCCGTCAGTATGAATTTGATGATGTGTCCTCAGTAGGGACATTTTCCTGAATGACTCCCCACAGTCAAAGCACTTGTAAGACCCCTCACTGCTGTGAGTACGTTTGTGCACCAGCAGGTTGGATTTAATGCTGAAAGACCTCCCACAGTCCGGGCACTGGTGAGGCTTCTCTCCTGTGTGTAATCGGCCATGCTTCCTCAGATCTGATGAAGAAACAAACTTCTTCCCACAGTCACTGCACGGGTACGGCTTCTCTCCCGTGTGAATTCTCTGATGTACCCTGAGGATAGAGTTCTCTCTGAAGGCCTTCCCACAGTCAGGACACAGATAAGGTTTCTCACCTGTATGTATTCGAATGTGCACCTTTAGTTTATATGTTCCACTAAATGACTTTCCACAGACATGGCACTCGTAAGGCTTCTCGCTTGCTTGAATTTCACGGTGCACCTGCAGGTTGGATACATTCCTAAGTGATTTCTTAAGGCCAGGACATTTATAAGGTGGTTTTCTTTTGGGAGTTCCTGGACGGGAGATCAACTCAGATGTCTGAAGGAAGCGTTTCCCAGATGTGTGACACATCAAAGGTGTGTTGGTGCTGTTAGTGGTGTTGGATGTTTTCTGTTGAGGTGAGGCAGAACTCCCAGAGAAGACCTTCCCATGCCTGCTGTATTTACCTGGCTTGTCTTGAACATTAATTTCATGCTCCATAAGTGGTTGCTTAGGACTGAGAACTTCTGCAGACCAAGAACCATTACAGGATTCCTCGTTCTGATGAGAAAGTGCACATGCAGCACTTGAAGGGCCATGTGTAAAGAACGGATATAATCCAGCAGTGCAATCAACCTGATTTGTAGCATTGCTGTGAATATCAGCATCTGCTTCAAGGTTAGACTTTAAACCTTTTCCTAATGGGGAACATGTCTGAGGTCCCTTTTGTATAGAAATGTGGTGGGGTCCCACAGGACGGGACTCCCCAGTGTCCTCACACTCGAGAGCACTGTGTGTGCTGAGAGGTTTCTGGTTAGAGAAAGCACCAGGCCTCAAGGGTGGGATCTGGTTTTGCAGATCTCTCTCTGAAGGGACAGCATTCTGCCACAGATGTCCTAACATGGAACCATATGAACCATGTCTTGTGAGTTCTCTGGATGAAGCACTTGGGAATGAAGCCATCTCAGAGCTCCGCTGAGGTGCTGTGTCACTCTCCAATTTCCCTGTAGAGAAGAAAGAGATGAAGAATGAGCAGAAACAGTGAGCAGCATGGAGGAGCCATCACAGAGCCGACTCTCAACACAGATCCCAGCCAGGCAGTGACGGTGGTGGACCAATGCTGAGGACCACAGGGAACAGCCCTGGCACAGACAAATGTCCGTTCACACAGCACGCATGTGTGCCAGGCCACTTGCTATGCAATGGACTCATAACCTCACAAGAACCCACCACAACATCCATCCCTGTTCTCCTCACTTGACACAGGAGGAACTGGAGGCTCACGAGACCAGAGAACAGCAAGCAGCGGACTCGCTGTTCCAGTGCATTGTGGGCGCACAGCCCAGGTCTGACCAGGGAGCAGACATGCTGTTCCAGCACACTGTCAGCACACAGCCCAGGTCTGAGCAGGCAGTGGACACGCTGTTCCAGCACACTGTCAGCACAACCCAGGTTTGAGCAGGGAGTGGACACGCTGTTCCAGCTCACTGTCAGCGCACAGCCCAGGTCTGAGCAGGGAGTGGACACGCTGTTCCAGCGCACTGTGGGCGCACAGACCAGGTCTGAGCAGGGAGTGGACGTGCTGTTCCAGCACACTGTGGGTGCATAGTCGAGGTCTGAGCAGGGAGCAGAGGCTCCATGGCTCTGAGGACACAGGCACACGTGTCCTTTGACTTTTCTCTCATTGGCTCTGTCACATTTGTCTTTTTTTTTAATTTTTATTTATTTTTGTATGTGTATGAATGTATTGTCTGCATGTAGGTTTGTGCACTCGTGTCGTGCAATGCTGCAGAGGTCAGAAGAGGGTGTCAGATTCCCCTGGAACTGGAGTTCTCCTGGAATTGGAGTTATAGATGGTTCTTAGCCACCATGTGGGTGCTGGGGATCGAACCTGGGTCCTCTGCAAGAGCAGTCGGTGTTCTTAATCACTAGGCTATCTCTCCAGCCCCCCACATTTGTCCTTTTATCTGTGTGGTAGTGTGGCTCAAAGCAGAGCTCCCCTATGCCGAGACAGATCTCCAAGTTTAACACACACCTACCCTGGCAGACTGTTATTCTTCACTAGGACAACAAATGTAGCATTTACTCTTATGTGTGTGTGTGTGTGTGTGTCTGTGTGTGCACTTGCGTGTGTGCATGCTGAGGTCAGGGTCCTGCTTCTAGGTGGGCTGCATGGATCAAACTCAGGGCATTAGTCTTGGTGACAGAAATTAACACACGGATGTACCCAAAAGGAAAGAAGCTTCAGTTGAAACAAGGAAAACCATCCTGATGGACTCCTGGATATCCAACCATTGTTGGCAAGGAGACTTAAGAAGAAACAAGGAAAGGACTCTTAGAGCCTCAGCAGCTGTGCTCACCCACTGACAGGAGGACACCCATCCTGTGTTCCAGCAGCCGTGCTCACCGACAGGAGGACACCCGTCCTGTGTCCCAGCAGCCGTGATAACCCACAGACAGGAGGAGACCCATCCTGTGTCCCCAGCAGCCATGGTCACCCACTGACAGGAGGACACCCGTCCTGTCCCAGCAGCCGTGCTCACCCACTGAAAGGAGGTGGCTGTAGATCTCCAGCATCACGTCCTGGTACAGGCATCTCTGGGCGGAGTTCAGGTGCTGCCACTCTTCCCGGGTGAAGTCCACAGTCACATCCTCAAAGGACACCAAAGTCTGGAATGACAGAGTGCTTTCAGAATGAATTAAAACTGATTAACAGGCCATTGCACACAGGGATGTGTTTAGTGGTGCATCTCGAGGATGCATGCTCAGGCTTCCACCAATATTTCTATTTCATATTGTACTTGTACCTAAAAAAATACGAAAAACATAACTAAACAACCACCTATTCGGTGCTGTCCTGTCAGGAGGAAACGGATTTCCCTGGTTCCCTAAGAAGTCGCACAGTGTGACAGCCCATCAAGCACTGGTGCAGAGATGTGCCGTGTCCAGTGTGCAAATGCTCCTCCTCCGTCACAGCACAGAGATGTGCCATGTCCCGTGTTCAAATGCTCCTCCTCTGTCACAGCACAGAGATGTGCCGTGTCCCGTGTGCAAATGCTCCTCCTCTGTCACAGCACAGAGATGTGCTGTGTCCCGTGTGCAAATGCTCCTCCTCCGTCACAGCACAGAGATGTGCCGTGTCCCGTGTGCAAATGCTCCTCCTCCATCACAGCACAGAGATGTGCCGTGTCCCGTGTGCAAATGCTCCTCCTCCGTCACAGCACAGAGATGTGCCGTGTCCCATGTGCAATTGCTCCGCCTCCGTCACAGCACAGAGATGTGCCATGTCCCAGGTTCAAATGCTCCTCCTCCGTCACAGCACAGAGATGTGCCGAGTCCCAGGTGCAAATGCTCTGCCTCCATCACAGCATTTCAGAAAGTTGCAAAAGGAGCCCCATATGGGGGTGAAGGAACATTCTAGAAACATCCAGGGCACAACTGACTGGGAAGGCGCAGTAGCACAGACCTCGGAATGTGATCAGCTCCTCGGACCAGAGCTGCTTCGGTGGGGAGTCACCAGCTTAAAGGAAAGGAGGAGAAAGGAATTCAAAGGAAGGCGGAGAGCTGGGTGGGGGCGCCCAGCTGTAGTCCTGGTGCTTGAGAGGCAGAGGCGGGCGGATCTCTGAGTTCAAGGCCAGCCTGGTCTACATAGTGAGTTCCAGGAGGCCTGTGTACGAGGAGAGGAGACAGTTCATGTCTGGGGAGAGGCTGTCATGAAGTCCCAAGGAGGTGGACTGGGGTGGCCCTGACAGTGCAAAGGGGGTGGGCCTGTAAATCCTGAGTAACGGACTGTCAGGTACATGGGAATCTGGACACTGTCGCACTTAAAGCCCCTCCTTCCTACTGATCCACGTGTGATCTCTGAAGACCGGCTGGACGAACGCTCTGCGTCACACAGGACTTAAGATGCGGCCTCCAAGTACGGTGGCCACACAGGCACTTCTCCTCCTCACCCAGGGCTCCCACAGCAGATGGGGACCCGTCACTGGTCCCCAGGAAGCAGAACTGGGACGCCCACACCTGCACCCACTGCTCAGAGTCAACCCCCAGGAGAGGGCTGGTCCTGAGTGCAAACACGTGACCAAGGATCCTTGCAAGAAATAAAATCAATGTGGAATCTGAGCCTGCAGCAGAGCAGAGCTGGCCAACGCAAACTCAATGCATCAAAACCAATCCCTGGGGGTCCGAGTGGTGAAAAGCACTAACTGGCTGTTCTTACAGAAGACCTGGGTTAGAATCCCAGGTCCCACATGGTGCCTAACAACTGTGGATAACTCCAGTTCCAAGGGCTCGGGAGCGGTCTCCTGTCCTCAGCAGGCTTTGCAGGACACGTGAACTTACATTCAGACAATACACTCATGCAACACAATTTTTTTTTGTTTGTTTTTTTGAGACAGGGTCTTCCTTTACTCCCAGCTGGCCTGGAGCTTGCTATGTAGACCAGGCTGGCCTTGACGTCACAGAGATCTGCCTGCCTCTGCCTCCTGAAACACCCAAAGATTTTTAAAAAGCAATTTCCAAATTTCTAGAAGGCATACTAATTAGAAGCATATAGAATCATTTTCATAGTTCATTGAATTTAGTCCTATAAATCCAAATTATTATTCATGATCCTCAGCTGTCACAAGACCCGGGAAGGTCTGAATTGGGAGAAAAAGTCCAGGACTAAGCCCCTCGGATGGACAGGGACCATGTACAGGAGAGAGAGCGGTGTGGATGCTTCTTTGCTGTGAAACTTCCCTCCTAGAAGGAGAAGGGAGGTCAAGGCCTCGTCCAGATGTAATATAAGCCATCAGTGGAAACGACTGCTGCTGGTCGCAGACTCTGGTGACAAACTCGCATGCATTGCCAAACATGGTCTTGGTAGGTTAGGCTGTCAGAGAGGCAGAGGCGGAGCCAGGGAGGCAGCTGCCCGAGTCACCCACAGGCCAGGAGGTTTCTCCTCATCCATGCTCTAAGAATTAAGTTCAATGAGTAAATTCTCTTTGGTTAACAAAGGTAGACTGGGATATACCAGTTTCTTTGTTCTGTCAGAACTCTACCTGGGTTGAAGAGTAAGACCCAGCGGGAAGTCACGTGACAGACACAGACACCCACGAAGCAGCACAATCAGGATACCATGGGAAGTGAGGAAATGTTGGGTTTGGCCCCACACTGCCCCGGCACCTGCACCATCAAGCCCATCTCAGGAACAGGGAGCCCGGAACCCGCCACTTCCGGTGCCTGCTCTCTGCTCTGGGGAACTGAGCCCGGCTCCTCTCCTCACCTCACAGGACCAGTGCCGCTCTGCTGCTCTGGGTCTCCGCGGCTTCTGGCACAAATTCATGGTAGCAGGCGTGTCTTCTACGGCCACACTCATCATCTGTCCCTGATTTCTCAGGATTCGGAAGCTGGCTGAGTACCGGAGCCTCCAAGTAGAGCTGCGGACAGCCCAGCTGTCCAGTGCTGGGAAGTCTGCAGGATGAAGGACTCGGCTGGACCCGGGGTCAGAGAACACAGCAGGGAGCCCTGGGAAGAAAATGACCGTGGGTCACTCATCTAACACTGGCCCATGAGGTTTCTGAGGCCCCAAGTGCAGGTCACTACCAAAAAGGGCACAGCAGAAAAATCCCAGAAATGACCAACAGCTCCCACCTTCTCAGTGGGAGAGGCGGACACATTAAACAAGGGAAGTTTGCAAAGTGAGGACTCAGGAACTGTGCACAGGGGCCGGGACTTCAATGCAGGCTAAAGGTCATCCAGCCCTCAGCACCTACCTGCTGGCCGTCAACTTCATGTCCATGTGATCTGTTCAGCTGAACTTCACAAGTGTCCTTAGAGCTAGTCTCTAGAGAAGAGGACATGAGGCTGCTCTGCATTCTGAACAGAAGTCAGCAAATGTAAGAACCCAGAACAGCCTAGACCGCCCCACAGGAAGGACATGCTCTCCTCCCTGTCCACACGTGGCTGTCCTGTACACCTCCCCACAGCAAGGACACGCTGCCCTCCCTGTCCACACATGGCCATCCTGTACACCTCCCCACAGCAAGGACACGCTGCCCTCCCTGTCCACACGTGACCGTCCTGTACACCTCCCCACAGCAAGGACACGCTGTCCTCCCTGTCCACACGTGGCTGTCCTGTACACCTCCCCACAGCAAGGACACGCTGCCCTCCCTGTCCACACATGGCCATCCTGTACACCTCCCCACAGCAAGGACACGCTGCCCTCCCTGTCCACACGTGGCTGTCCTGTACACCTCCCCACAGCAAGGACACGCTGCCCTCCCTGTCCACACATGGCCATCCTGTACATCTCCCCACAGCAAGGACACGCTGCCCTCCCTGTCCACACGTGGCTGTCCTGTACACCTCCCCACAGCAAGGACACGCTGCCCTCCCTGTCCACACATGGCCATCCTGTACATCTCCCCACAGCAAGGACACGCTGCCCTCCCTGTCCACACGTGGCTGTCCTGTACACCTCCCCACAGCAAGGACACGCTGCCCTCCCTGTCCACACATGGCCATCCTGTACATCTCCCCACAGCAAGGACACGTTGCCCTCCCTGTCCACACGTGGTTGTCCTGTACACCTCCCCACAGCAAGGACACGCTGCCCTCCTTGTCCACACGTGGCTGTCCTGTACACCTCTCCACAGCAAGGACACGCTGCCCTCCCTGTCCACGCGTGGTTGTCTTCTACACCTCCCCACAGCAAGGACAAGCTGCCCTCCCTGTCCACATGTGGCCGTCCTGCTGGGAGTGGGCTGATGGCCAGTTCCGGTTCCCACCGTGTCCAGTCTGACTGTGAATTTCTTACCCATCCCCCACACCCACTCCCTCCTCCATATGCAGACACACGGCGGGACCCGTGGCTGCTCTGCATCTCCCCTTTCCTCCTTCTCCTTCATTATTAGTTTCGAGCCACAGTGTCATTGTGTAGCACAGGCTGCCCCAGACGTCATTATGAGCTCAGGAAGGCCTTGCGCTCCCAGGAACTCTCTCCCAGGCATGCACCACCCGCAGTAGGTGACAGTGCAGGCCTTGCCTGTCCATGCAGTGTCATCCAGCTACACTGCTGCAGTCACATTAACGACTCTCAGATAGTTACTGTGCTGGACACCTTCAGTGTCAACATGACACACCTGGGTGGAGGGAACATCAACTGGGAATTGCCTCCATTGGACTGGCCTGTGGCCATGTCTGTGGGGTACTGTCTTGACTGTTAAGTGATGCAGGAGTGCCTGGTCTACTGTGGGTGCTGCCACCCCTGGGCAGGTGGTTGGTACTGTATAAGCAAGCAGGCTGGCAGGGCATGGTGGTACACATCTTCAATACCAGCAATGGGGAGGCAGAGGCGGGCGGATCTCTGTGTATTCCAGGCCAGCCTGGCCTATACAGTTACTCTATAAGCAAGCAGGCTGGCAGGACGGGGTGGTGCAAATCTTTAATACCAGTACCAGAGAGGCAGAGGCGGGCAGATCTCTGTGAGATGGAGGCCAGCCTGGTCTACAGAGTGAACTACCAGTGACCTGGTCTATAGCTAGGTCAGCTGCAGCTACATGGAAAACCTGTTTTGGATTAGCACTGAAAGTGTGCATCAGCATACCCTCTGAGGACTGCTTACTCTTACAGAGGACCCAGGTTCAGTTATTGGCATCCATATCAGGGCTCGAAACCACAGTTTCGAGGCGTTCTGATGCCCTCCTTTGTCCTGCGTGGGCCGAAGCATGCATGTAGTAGACATAAGAGTCGCACATGGGGCTGGAGAGATGGCCTAGCGGTTAAGAGCGCCGACCGCTCTTACAGAGGACCCAGGTTCGATCCCCAGCACCCACATGGCGGCCAAGAACCGTCTGAAACTCCAATTCCAGGAGAACTCCAGTTCCAGGGGAATCCGAGACCCTCTTCTGACCTCTGCGGCGTTGCACGACACGGGTGCACAGACCTGCATGCAGACAGTGCATTCATACACATACCGAAATAAATAAAATTAATAATAAAAAAAAGAGTCGCACATATCCATACAAAATAAAATATTTTCAAAAATTTTTTTGAATTATTTTTATGTGGGGTTGGAGGGATGGCTCAGCAGTTAAGAGCACTGGTTGCTCTTGCAGAGGACCCAGGTTCGAGTCCTAGCACCCACATGGCAGAAACTGTCCTAACTCCCATTTCAGGGGATCCAACACTCTCTTCTGAACTACCTGGGCACTGTACAACACGGGGCAAGCAACACGCTCATACACAGAAAATAAGGACATAAAAAATAACTTTTATGTGATGATTGTACTGCCTGCGTGTGTATGTAAAGACATCCATGTGTCCCAGTGCCCTCCCAAGTCAGATGAGGTTGTTGGATCTCCTGAAGCCAGAGTTACAGATGGCTGTCAGCCCCCACGTAGGTACAGCAAATGGACCCCACTCCTCTGCAGGAGCAGCCAGTGCTCTTAACCACTGATCCATGTCTCCAGCCCCTTAAAATAAAATCTTTTAAAAAACCCAAAACATACAGACACAGACCATACAGGAAGCTGCTTCTGCCAAAATGCACTGTGCCAGTCTTCACCTTTTTTTTTTTTTGGTCTTTTTGAGACAGGGTCTCCCTGTAGCCCTAACTGTCCTTGAAGTCACAAAGATCTGCCTGCCTCTGCCTCCCGAGTGCTACGATTAAAGGTGTGTGCCATCTGGGGCTGGAGGGATGGCCTAGCAGTTAAGAGCATCGACCGCTCTTGCAGAGGACCCGGGTTCGATCCCCGGCACCCACATGGTGGCTGAGAACCATCTGTAACTCCGGTTCCAGGAGAACTCCGGTTCCAGGGGAATCCGACACCCTCTTCTGACCTCCACGGCATTGCACGACATGGGTGCACAAACCTACATGCAGACAGTACACATACAGAAATAAATAAAATTAAAAAAAAAAATAAATAAAAAAAATAAAGGTGTAGGCTATCTTCACCTTTCCACCCGCAGTGTGAACCCCAACTTGCAGTGATCCATCCTTCCTTCCTTCCTTCCTTCCCCCTCCCTCCCTCCCTTCCCCCTTCTACCCTCCCTCCTTTTGACAGGGCTCTCCCTAGTCCCAGCAGCCTGTAAATGACTAGGTGGATCAGGCAGGCTGGCTCTCACAGAGATCTGGCCCCACCCTTTCTGCCCCGCTGCTTAGGGGTAGGATTATTGGCCTGAACTACCCACCTTGCAGGCCTTTAGTACTCAGACCTCGTATCCAGTATTCACACCCAATCCTCAGGTCAGCACCCCTAAGACAGACGTGGGAGAACTTGTATCTGTTTTTCTGCCCAAGGTAGCCCTTTGAAGGAGTAGCCTTCCTCTGCTTTTCTTAAAAGAAAGAAAAAAAAAAAAAAGGCCGGGCGTGGTGGCGCACCCCTTTAATCCTAGCACTCGGGAGGCAGAGGCAGATGGATCTCTGTGAGTTCAAGGCCAGCCTGGTCTACAGAGTGAGTTCCAGGCCAGCTGGGACTACAGGGAGACCCTGTCTCGAAAAGACCAAAAAAAAAAAAAAAAAGAAAAGAAAGAAAATAAAAAGAAAGAAAAAGGTCACCTTGGTCTACATGTTGCATGTTGTGTTCCAGGCCAGCTGGAGCTACAGGGAGACGGTCTCAAAAAAACCTTTTTTTACTATTTTCAATTATGTGTGTGGGGGCTGGAGAGATGGGCTGTGGTGGCCGACAACAATCTGTCACTCCAGTTCCAGGGGAACCATCGCACTCTTCTGACCTCTGCTGGCATTGATGGAAACCAACCAGTGCACTTACAGATGTGCAGTTAATACACCCACACATAATAAAATGGGGGAGGGGAATGGGCACAGCCTTAATCCCAGCACTCAGGAGGGAGAGGCAGATGGATTTCTGTGAGTTCAAGTCCAGCCTGGTCTACAAAGCAAGTTCCAGGACAGCTGGGGCTACAGGGAGACCCTGTCTCAAAAACACCAAAAAAAAAAAAAATTAATAATAAAACATTTAAATAATTTGTATGTGTACAGTGGTGGAGGAGTGCAGAAAATGAAAGTCAGCATGTTGAATCCTGAGGAGGTGGGGTTAGAGGTAGTCTGGGGTTTCTGGGGGGGGGAGGGAGAAGGGTGGTCTTTTTGAGACAGGATCTCTCTTTAGCCCTAGTTGGCCTAGACCTGGATAGTAGACCAGGCTGCCCTTGAACTCACAAAGATCTGCCTGCCTCTGCCTCCCAAGTGCTAAGATTAAAGGTGTGCGCCACCACGCCCGGCTAGGGCTCATTTTTAAACAGTTTTCTTTTTCACCTCCAACTCCGTCTAGGAAATACAGCGTGGGGAACAGAAATGGTCAGACCCGGCCCCTGGCTCCAGCACAAAGGCTGATGTCCCAGGTCTGCTGACTGGAGCCCACAGCTCAGTATGAACCAGTCCCGGCTTCTTATCCAGTCCCTTCTCTCAGGCCGGACACCGATCAGGCTCAGAGGATGCTCTCGCCCCCAGTCTGGGTCCGAACGGTGAACAGACGCCCCTTCCCACTTGTACATATTTATGGCGTCTTCATGTCAAGTGCAGCACGGTGGGACCCGAGCCAGTCCTCCCGGCCGGTCCTCCCCCTGACACCAGTGCAGACAGCCATGCAGTCGTCCACAAACACCCTCCCCCAGCCCTGCAGTCACGGCTCAGTCCTGAGCAACCCTGCCTGAGCAACCCTGCTCTCCGGACTCCTCCCGCCCATCAGCTCCAGCTCCACCCAGGATGGAGTCCTCCAGTGCCCACGGGGAGTCCTCCCCACCCAGGGTCCCCAGTGCGGTCCGCGGGGCTCAGAGGACAACGTGCAGGACGCCGGGGTCACGTCCACGGGAAGAACGGAGTGACCACATCCCACCTGGACCCGAGTCCTCCCCCCGCAGCCGGCGGTGTGCACAGACCCACATCCCTTCCCAGCCCTGGCCGCTCACCTCGCTCTGCTCAGCGTCTCTGCACACTGCATCCCAGCTCGACCTTCACTGCACTCTCTCCAGCCCGCGGGTAGAGGGCCCAGCGGGACTTCCGGTCACTCAAAGGGAGACTTCGGAGTTCAAGAATCCAAACTTCCAAGACTTTACAGTAACTATGCAGGAGAAACTCTAAACGGAAATGGCCATTCCCAGGCGGTCCCGGGTATAACTCTCTCCGTCTGCCCTTCTTCCGTCCATGACCGCTAGATTTCAAGTGGTTGCAGGGAATCCTCCTTGCCAGTAGTTATCATGGTTTGAGATCGTTCTTGCCAATAGTTATCATGGTGCAGAGAGCCTCCTTACCAGAATTAAGAGTGCCTCTCCATAGACTTGACATGGAGAATATCACAATAAGCGACTTAATCCTGTGAGGTATCTGCAAGGTTAACACTAATCCTGGCTGGACTGTAGCTCTCTGTGTAGACGAAAGTGGGCTTGAGTCTCTAGCGCTCCTCCTACCTCTGCCTCCCAAGTGATCAGATTCCAGGCATGGCCCAATGCCCTCCTCTAGATATGGTTTTGGTCTTCCCGTTGAAAACAGACTACAGGGCTGACTCTCCTGTGAGCAGAGACTTGAGCCTTACAAAGTCCAAGCTGAGCCAGCACAGGGTCATGTGATGAGGAGTTGACAAGGAAGCTAGGACACTGCAGACCTCCAGGCTGGGTCACAGCCAAAGAATACAGAGGAAGACCCAGAGAAAAAACTGCTTTTAATTCCAGCATTCAGGAGACAGAGCCAGGCAGATCTCTGTGAGTTCAAGGCCAGCCTGGTCTACATAATGAGTTCCAGGCCTTGAGGTTATGGGAAGTCCTTGTCTCAAAAAGACTTTCAGATCTTCATGCTCTCTATAGCTGAAGTGTTGTGTAATAAGACACAACCACAACAGTAGCGTCTGCAGCTCAGAAGTGACCAGGTCCTGCCACGCTGCCTTGAGCCTGGGTTCCCCCACCTGAGTCCAAGGTGACATGGATGTGAGCAGCAGAGTGGGACCTGACACGCAAGTGGGCTCTGGCTCTGTGGCAATCCGTGGTAATGGGCAGCCACAGCCCTAATTTCTTTCTGCCAACAGAAATGTGCAGTGAGTCACCTTGTAGCAGTATCAAGTATGTGTGGGGATTTAAAGATGAATTCCTAAATGCAAAATGTAGCTGGATCATGTAGTTTTCTAATTTTAAGAATCTGACCAGCCGGGAGTGATGGTGCACACCTTTAATCCTAGAACTCGGGAGGCAGAGGCAGGTGGATCTCTGTGAATCCAAGGCCAGCCTGGTCTACAGAGCGAGTTCCAGGACAGCCAGACCTACAAGGAGACCCTGTCTCAAAAAACCCAAAAAAAAAAAAAAATGACCAAGGGGTGCTTCATTATGGGTGCAGAATAGCCCTATAAGGGAGTGTTGCTTTTTTGGGGGGGGGGAAATCACCACAGTGAGACACAGCCAAGGCTCCAGGACGGCATTTCTCAGCATAACACTAAAACTGTAATTTTTTTGTCATTTTGAGACAGAGTCTCTCTGGAGCAGCCCTGGAACTTGCTATGTAGACCAGGCTGGCCTTGAACTCACAGAGATCCACTTGCCTCTGCTTCCCAAGGGCTGGGATTAAAGGCATGCAACACCAAGCCCGCCAAACCTTTGCATTTTATAGTTAAATTCAAAAGTTTAATTAAAATAAATGCACATGTGAAGTTCACCACTAACCATAGCCACCGGGATCCCCGCATACTTTATCACCCCAGAGGCAAACCCTCCTCCCATGGTGCTGTCAGTTCAATTCCCAGACTTCCGCAAAGCACAGACCTGCTGAGGCTTTGGTAGGCTGGTTTTCCAGACCCTGCCAAAGAAAAAAAATGGCCATTTCTTGGGCAGGTGTGGTGGCACTCACCTTTAGTCCCACCGCTCGGGAGGCAGAGGGAGGTGGATCTCAGTGGTTTACACAGTGAGTGCAAGGACAGCTGGGGCTATTGGGAGACACTGAAAAAGGAAAAAACAATATAGAATTTTGATTTTGCGTCTGTCTCCCATCATTGAAAGAGGCCTCTGGGGCTCACACATCGGGGTCACCAAGGATCACTCCTCTTTCCACATAAACCCCATCTTGTCTGCAGGTCCGCTTTGCTCACTGGTGGCCATCTGATGGTACAGAGTCTGAGTGCCGCCTGGGTGGACACGAGCATCCACAGGGCAGTGCTGCAGCAGGCGGCTAAACAGAGCCACAGACACTCCGTACTCTACCAACGCTCTGGCTTTCATTTGTAAGGAATGTCCGCCCATGTGCCCCGATGCTGTAGAATTTTTAGTGTGGCAGCAAAAGCCACATACTATGACTTTTGTTATGGTCTACCCATTGAAAGATAAAACCCCACTTAAGTTTAAGGTCATCGGGAGGTGGATGCACCTGTCAACAAGAGTCAAATTTACAATGTGAGGACATTGGACAGGAGACGCTATTATGGTAGCTGCTGGAGACACTATTATGGTAGCTGCTGGTAAAAGCAGTAATTGTGGAATGAAGCAGAATCCAGGGTTCATGGTCAGCCTTTGCTCCCTGTGGATTAGAGGTCAGCCTGAGCTACATGAGGCTCAGGCTAGAAAAACAAAACAAACAATGAAACCAATCACAAAGTAAACAGGAAAAGCACAATCTGACCCTGTAACTGAATGACCATGTCCACAGGGCCTCGTGAAGGACAACCAAGAGGCGCGGAGGACGTCAGGAAGTCAAAGGAGCGGCGTCCGCTAGTTCAGGGTCTGCTCCATGCAATAAGCTTACTCAGAGAGGAGGTAGACACACAGAAGCCAGAGTGAGGACAGAGAGACGTGGAAAGACAGGAATGGTAGATGGGGACAGAATGGTTGAAGGAGGAACAGACAGGAAGCAGGAGAAACAGGAAGGGAGGAGTCTCCACATGGCCCCCAGAACACTCTGTGCTCTACTAGTTTTCCTGGGCTTCTCTAGAAACGTGGGGGGCAAAAACGATAGAAGCATCTCTGCTCAGCACGTGGGAGACCAGGTTTCTGAAACTACTGTGCTGGCCAGGGCTGAGCACTACCTTCTCCTAGCTTCGATAGGCCGCGGCAGACCTGAGCATTCTGTGGCATGGAGGTGCGCACGCAGACCTCTGCCTGACTTGTTTGACTCTTTGCATGGCTTGCGTATGCGGAAGCTGCTCACTGCATTTAGCACCCACACTACCATGTCCACTTCTACCAAGAAGCTGTGTTCAACAGGGCCATGAGGGGAGGTTCTGGAAGTCATGAATGGCACAGGCTCCTCAACACTGGGGGCTGCTGCATTTCTCTCAGATGGCCACTAGGAGGAGCACCCTCAAGAACCGGAGACAGGAGACTGGGGAAGAACAACTCACTGAAGGCTCTCAGGGGCCACCGCCTGCTGGACACAGCGCTGCACGGCCTGGTCCCGCTGTGCTATGGACACAGCGCTGCACGGCCTGGTCCCGCTATACTATGGACACAGGGCTGCATGGCCTGGTCCTGCTCTACTATGGACACAGCACAGCGCTGCATGGCCTGGTCCTGCTGTACTATGAACACAGCACCCCACAGCCTGGTCCAGCTGTACTATGGACACAGCACTACACGGCCTGGTCCTGCTGGGCTATGGACACAGCGCTGCAGAGCCTGGTCCCACTGTACTATACATAGAGCACTGCAGGGCCTGGCCCGCTGTACTATGGACACAGCACTGCATGGCCTGGTCCAGCTGTACTATGGACACAGCGCTGCACGGTCTGGTCCCGCTGTGCTATGGACACAGCGCTGCACGGCCTGGTCCCACTGTGCTATGGACACAGCCCTGTACGGCCTGGTCCCGCTGTGCTATGGACACAGCGCTGCACGGCCTGGTCCCGCTGTGCTATGGACACAGAGCTGCACGGCCTGGTCCCGCTGTGCTATGGACACAGCGCTGCACGGCCTGGTCCCGCTGTACTATGGACACAGCGCTGTACGGCCTGGTCCCGCTGTGCTACGGACACAGCGCTGCACGGCCTGGACCCGCTGTGCTATGGACACAGCACAGAGCTGCACGGCC
>VZQC01012433.1:307510-338303 GCA_009823505.1 Rhizomys pruinosus
TCTGAAACTCCAATTCCAGGAGAACTCCAGTTCCAGGGGAATCCGAGACCCTCTTCTGACCTCCGCGGCATTGCATGACACGGGTGCACAGACTTGCATGCAGACAGTACATTCATACACATACAGAAATAAATTAAAAAAAAAAAAAAGATGAGGTCCTAAATGCATGATGTGGCTGGATCTGTGCTTTTCTAATTCTGAGACTTTGACCGAGTGGCTCTTCCTGGTGGGTGGAGAATGGTCCACTCCAGAGGGCGAGAGGACAGGGTGTTTTTCTATCCATTGGATGTAGGCAAAAAAAAATCTTCTGCTTTGTTCTTTTTTCTGTGGGGTGTGTGGGTATTAGCACTGAGACCCGCCCAGGCCCAGGGACTCCACCACCCTCACCATAATGCTAGAACTGTTAATTCCTTGCATGTTTATAGTTATATTCAATAGGTTAATACACATAACTTCACAGTCACCATGATTCCCGAATGCGTTCATCACCCGGGAGGCAAGCCCTCCACCATGACGCCGTCAGGCCACATCCTAGTCTCTTGCAAAGCACACACCTGCTGAGGCCTTGGTAGGTTTGTTCTTCACAACTTTGTACAGAAGAAAAACCAAGTAGAATTTCCCTTTTGCGTCTGTCTCCCGTCATTGAAAGAGGCCTCTGGGGCTCACACCACGGGGTCACCAGGGATCACTCCTCTTTCCACATAAACCCCATCTTGTCTGCAGGTCCACTTTGCTCACTGGTGGCCATCTGATGGTGCAGAGGCTGAGGGCCACCTGGGTGGACACGAGCATCCACAGGACAGTGCTGCAGCAGGTGGCTAAACGGAGCCACAGACACTCTGTACTCTACCAACGCTTCGGCTTTCATTTGTAAGGAATGTCCGCCCATGTGCCCCGATGCTGTAGAATTTTTAGTGTGGCAGCGAAAGCCACATACTATGACTTTTGTTATGGTCTACCCATTGAAAGATAAAACCCCACTTAAGTTTAAGGTCATCAGGAGGTGGATGCACCTGTCAACAAGAGTCAAATTTACAATGTGAGGACATTGGACAGGAGACGCTATTATGGTAGCTGCTGGTAAAAGCAGTAATTGTGGAATGAAGCAGAATCCAGGGTTCATGGTCAGCCTTTGCTCCCTGTGGATTAGAGGTCAGCCTGAGCTACATGAGGCTCAGGCTAGAAAAACAAAACAAACAATGAAACCAATCGCAAAGTAAACAGGAAAAGCACAATCTGACCCCGTAACTGAATGACCATGTCCACAGGGCCTCGTGAAGGACAACCAAGAGGGGTGGAGGACATCAGGAAGTCAAAGGAGCGGCGTCCGCTAGTTCAGGGTCTGCCCATGCAATAAGCTTACTCAGAGATGAGGTAGACACACAGAAGCCAGAGTGAGGACAGAGAGACGTGGAAAGACAGGAATGGTAGATGGGGACAGAATGGTTGAAGGAGGAACAGACAGGAAGCAGGAGAAACAGGAAGGGAGGAGTCTCCACATGGCCCCCAGAACACTCTGTGCTCTACTAGTTTTCCTGGGCTTCTCTAGAAAAGTAGAGGGCGAAAACAATAGAAGCATCTCTGCTCAGCACGTGGGAGACCAGGTTTCTGAAACTACTGTGCTGGCCAGGGCTGAGCACTACCTTCTCCTAGCTTCGATAGGCCGCGGCAGACCTGAGCATTCTGTGGCATGGAGGTGCGCACGCAGACCTCTGCCTGACTTGTTTGACTCTTTGCATGGCTTGCGTATGCGGAAGCTGCTCACTGCATTTAGCACCCACACTACCATGTCCACTTCTACCAAGAAGCTGTGTTCAACAGGGCCATGAGGGGAGGTTCTGGAAGTCATGAATGGCACAGGCTCCTCAACACTGGGGGCTGCTGCATTTCTCTCAGATGGCCACTAGGAGGAGCACCCTCAAGAACCGGAGACAGGAGACTGGGGAAGAACAACTCACTGAAGGCTCTCAGGGGCCACCGCCTGCTGGACACAGCGCTGCACGGCCTGGTCCCGCTGTGCTATGGACACAGCGCTGCACGGCCTGGTCCCGCTATACTATGGACACAGGGCTGCATGGCCTGGTCCTGCTCTACTATGGACACAGCACAGCGCTGCATGGCCTGGTCCTGCTGTACTATGAACACAGCACCCCACAGCCTGGTCCAGCTGTACTATGGACACAGCACTACACGGCCTGGTCCTGCTGGGCTATGGACACAGCGCTGCAGAGCCTGGTCCCACTGTACTATACATAGAGCACTGCAGGGCCTGGCCCGCTGTACTATGGACACAGCACTGCATGGCCTGGTCCAGCTGTACTATGGACACAGCGCTGCACGGTCTGGTCCCGCTGTGCTATGGACACAGCGCTGCACGGCCTGGTCCCACTGTGCTATGGACACAGCCCTGTACGGCCTGGTCCCGCTGTGCTATGGACACAGCGCTGCACGGCCTGGTCCCGCTGTGCTATGGACACAGAGCTGCACGGCCTGGTCCCGCTGTGCTATGGACACAGCGCTGCACGGCCTGGTCCCGCTGTGCTATGGACACAGCGCTGTACGGCCTGGTCCCGCTGTGCTACGGACACAGCGCTGCACGGCCTGGACCCGCTGTGCTATGGACACAGCACAGAGCTGCACGGCCTGGTCCTGCTGTACTATGGACACAGCGCTGTATGGCCTGGTCCTGCTATACTATGGACACAGCGCTGTATGGCCTGGTCCTGCTGTACTATGGACACAGCAGTGTACAGCCTGGTCCTGCTGTACTATGGACACAGCGCTGCATGGCCTGGTCCCGCTGTACTATGGACACAGCGCTGCACGGCCTGGTCCTGCTGTACTATGGACACAGCGCTGCATGGCCTGGACCCGCTGTACTACGGACACAGCACAGAGCTGCACGGCCTGGTCCCCCTGTACTATGGTCACCGCGCTGTATGGCCTGGTCCTGCTGTACTATGGACACAGCGCTGTATGGCCTGGTCCCGCTGTACTATGGACACAGCAGTGTATGGCCTGGTCCCGCTGTACTATGGACACAGTGCTGCACGGCCTGGTCCTGCTGTACTATGGACACAGCGCTGCACGGCCTGGTCCCGCTGTGCTATGGACACAGCGCTGCACGGCCTGGTCCCGCTGTGCTATGGACACAGCGCTGCACGGCCTGGTCCCGCTGTACTATGGACACAGCGCTGCACAGCCTGGACCTGCTGTACTATGGACACAGCACAGAGCTGCACGGCCTGGTCCTGCTGTACTATGGACACAGTGCTGTACGGCCTGGTCCTGCTGTACTGTGGACACAGCAGTGTACGGCCTGGTCCTGCTGTACTATGGACACAGTGCTGCACAGCCTGGACCTGCTGTACTATGGACACAGCACAGAGCTGCAGGGCCTGGTCCTGCTGTACTATGGACACAGCACCGCATGGCCTGGTCCTGCTGTACTATGGACACAGCGCTGTACGGCCTGGTCCTGCTGTACTATGGACACAGCACTGTACGGCCTGGTCCTGCTGTACTATTCACACAGTGCTGCATGGCCTGGTCCTGCTGTACTATGGTGAGACATGAGAGGTGTTGAGATACTGTAATATTGACGTTGCAGAATAAACAGGGAGGCCATTGGTATGATCTCTCAGAAACCCTGCAGACGTGCAGGACCCTGATACCATTTCCTATAGCAGCTTATCCCTATTCACTAGTCAGTATCTCCTCATGCAAGGAAATTGTTCTTCAAAATGTCTAAGATGGGGAAATGTGTGCTTCTTGCAAGTTGGCTATTGGTTTCCCTCACTGTTACTGGTTTGTGTTTCTATGAAGCAGTGCATGGCTGACCTTTCTCTGAACTACATTCTGCATAACTAGGCTTCTTTCTGTGTCTGCACTGGTTTTCAGATATTCCTGTGAGTGCCTGCTGCACACAGAGGACGACCTGGGTTGTCCTTCAGGCGCTGTCTACCTGCTTGACAGAATCTGTCGTTAGCCTTGGCTGCATACAGGCGGCTACTCTTGGTCACCAGGAAGCCAGCAGGGACCTGCCTTTCTCACCTTGCAGTGCTGGGACTACAAGGGCACACCAACACGGGGCTTTCTATGCAGCGTCTGGGGACAGAACTGGGTTCTCACAGTTGCAAGGTGAACACCTCACCAGCTAAGCGTGGTATCACCCGGCCGTCTTAAGTCTGTTAGAAATTAAATATTTCCATGCAAATCAAGAATATTTTGGTGAAGGATAGAGTTGAAGAATTGCCTTTGTGGTGAGTACTTGATCGATCATGGTCTCTGTTAAGGACCATGTAGGACTCTGTAGGAGTGCTGGAGTCTACCGAAATGACATGATGTGAAGGACTTTTTGTATTCACAATACACACAAGGTCTCTTCCGACAGTGACTTGCACAACACATCCAGAGTTGTTCAAAGATTTCCCAACACTGCAGGACTGGTAACAGGTGTGTCTGCAGTGATAACCTTCAGTTGAATCCTGTCACAGAATGATTTCCTGCAGTCACATTTCTAAATTCTTTCCAGTGTGCATTTATTTAGGGGATGTCAACTGTGAACTCTGCAGGAAGCTGTTCTCCCAGTTCTGATAGACAAAAATTCTCTCTCTACTGTGAATGGAACAATGTGTGTAGAAGGGGGGTTTACTCCTGAAGGCCTTCCCACAGTCCGGACACACATACGGTTTCTCCCCCGTGTGAATTCGCTGGTGTGCTACGAGCCTGGCATTGGAAGACAGGTCCCTCCCACAGTCAGCGCATGTGTAAGGCTTCTTCCCAGTGTGAACTCTCTGATGTGTGATGAAGACAGACCTGAGCCGGAAGCTCTTGCCGCACTCTGCGCAACTGTAAGGCTTCTTCCCAGTGTGGATCTGGTGATGCTCCTTCAGGTAGGATGCCGACCTGAACGACTTCCCGCAGTGGCTGCACTTGTGAGGCCTCTCGGTAGTGTGAGTTTTCTGATGCTTCTGCAGATGAGATTTGGTGGTGAATGATTTTACACACTGACCGCATTTGTATGGCCTCTCAGTATTGTGAATCTGTTGATGTCCCTGCAGGTGGGAGTTGCTCTTGAACGACTTTCCACAGTCGTCACATTTGTATGGTCTCTCGCCTGTGTGAATTCGAAGATGCACTTCCAGGTGGGAGTTGAGTCTGTACGATTTCCCACAGTCCCGGCATTTGTAAGGCTTCTCCGCTCTGTGGAGCCGACAGTGCTTCTCCAGATCTGAAGCATAAAGAAACACTTTACCACAGTCCCTGCATGGGAAACACTTCTCCCCAGTGTGCATTCTCTGGTGTGTGACAAGGACTGATTTTTGGCTGAAGGCCATCCCACAGTCAGAGCACACAAAAGGTCTCCCATCAGTATGAATTTGATGATGTATCCTCAGTAGAGACATTTTCCTGAATGACTCCCCACAGTCAAAGCACTTGTAAGACCCCTCACTGCTGTGAGTACGTTTGTGAACAAGCAGGTTGGATTTAATGCTGAAAAATCTCCCACAGTCCGGGCACTGGTAAGGCTTCTCTCCTGTGTGTAATCGGCCATGCTTCCTCAGATCTGATGAAGAAACAAACTTCTTCCCACAGTCACTGCACGGGTACGGCTTCTCTCCCGTGTGAATTCTCTGATGTACCCTGAGGATAGAGTTCTCTCTGAAGGCCTTCCCACAGTCAGGACACAGATAAGGTTTCTCACCTGTATGTATTCGAATGTGCACCTTTAGTTTATATGTTCCACTAAATGACTTTCCACAGACATGGCACTCGTAAGGCNTCTCGCTTGCTTGAATTTCACGGTGCACCTGCAGGTTGGATACATTCCTAAGTGATTTCTTAAGGCCAGGACATTTATAAGGTGGTTTTCTTTTGGGAGTTCCTGGACGGGAGATCAACTCAGATGTCTGAAGGAAGCATTTCCCAGATATGTGACACATCAAAGGTGTGTTGGTGGTGTTAGTGGTGTTGGATGTTTTCTGTCGAGGTGAGGCAGAATTCCCAGAGAAGACCTTCCCGTACCTGGTGTATTTACCTGGCTTGTCTTGAACATTAATTTCACGCTCCATAAGTGGTTGCTTAGGACTGAGAACTTCTTCTGCAGACCAAGAACCGTTACACGATTCCTCGTTCTGATGAGAAAGTGCACATGCAGCACTTGAAGGGCCATGTGTAAAGAACGGATATAATCCAGCAGTGCAATCAACCTGATTTGTAGCATTGCTGTGAATATCAGCATCTGCTTCAAGGTTAGACTTTAAACCTTTTCCTAATGGGGAACATGTCTGAGGTCCCTTTTGTATAGAAATGTGGTGGGGTCCCACAGGACGGGACTCCCCAGTGTCCTCACACTCGGAGCACTGTGTGTGCTGAGAGGTTTCTGGTTAGAGAAAGCACCAGGCCTCAAGGGTGGGATCTGGTTTTGCAGATCTCTCTCTGAAGGGACAGCATTCTGCCACAGATGTCCTAACATGGAACCATATGAACCATGTCTTGTGAGTTCTCTGGATGAAGCACTTGGGAATGAAGCCATCTCAGAGCTCCGCTGAGGTGCTGTGTCACTCTCCAATTTCCCTGTAGAGAAGAAAGAGATGAAGAATGAGCAGAAACAGTGAGCAGCATGGAGGAGCCATCACAGAGCCGACTCTCAACACAGATCCCAGCCAGGCAGTGACGGTGCTGGGCCAATGCTGAGGACCACAGGGAACAGCCCTGTCACAGACAAATGTCCGTTCACACAGCACGCATGTGTGCCAGGCCACTTGCTATGCAATGGACTCATAACCTCACAAGAACCCACCACAACATCCATCCCTGTTCTCCTCACTTGACACAGGAGGAACTGGAGGCTCACGAGACCAGAGAACAGCAAGCAGCGGACTCGCTGTTCCAGTGCATTGTGGGCACACAGCCCAGGTCTGACCAGGGAGCAGACACGCTGTTCCAGCACACTGTCAGCACACAGCCCAGGTCTGAGCAGGCAGTGGACACGCTGTTCCAGCACACTGTCAGCACAACCCAGGTTTGAGCAGGGAGTGGACACGCTGTTCCAGCACACTGTCAGCACAACCCAGGTTTGAGCAGGGAGGGACACGCTGTTCCAGCACACTGGTAGCACAACCAGGTGGCAGGGGTGGACACCTGTTCCACGCACTGTAGACACCAGGTCTGAGCAGGGAGTGGACACGCTGTTCCAGCACACTGTCAGCACAACCCAAGGTTCTGAGCAGGGAGTGGACACGCTGTTGCCAGCACACTGGTCGCACACCCAGGACTGAGCAGGAGTGGACACGCTGTTCCAGCGCACTGTAGCACAACCAGGTTCTACGAGGACAGCGTCCAGCAGTAGCACAACAGTTGAGCAGGAGTGGACACGCTGTTCCAGCGCACTATGGGCACGAGCCCAGGTCTGAGCAGGGATGCGGACACGCTGTTCCAGCGCACTGTGGGCGCACAGCCCAGGTCTGGAGCAGGGAGCGGACATACTGTTCCAGCTCACTGTCAGTGCACAGCCCAGGTCTGAGCAGGGAGCGGGCACGCTGTTCCAGCGCACTGTGGGCGCACAGACCAGGTCTGAGCAGGGAGTGGACGTGCTGTTCCAGCACACTGTGGGTGCATAGTCGAGGTCTGAGCAGGGAGACAGAGGCTCCATGGCTCTGGGGACACGGGCACTCGTGTCCTTTGCCTTTTCTCTCATTGGCTCTGTCACATTTGTCCTTTTATTTGTGTGGTAGTGTGGCTCAAAGCAGAGTTCCCCTATGCCGAGACAGATCTCCAAGTTTAACACACACCTACCCTGGAAGACTGTTATTTCTTCACTAGGACAACAAATGTAATACTCTGTTTGTGTTGTGTGCACTTGTCAGAGAGAGAGAGAGAGACAGACAACAGATAGCATGTCTGTGGCAGGCACAGGGTCATCTGCACCTATGTGGGCTCCATGGGTCAAATTAGGTTACCAGGCTTGTTGCACAAAGGAACACATGCAAGTATCCAAAAGGGAATGAGGGATAAGGACGAGGAAGGGACAACGTCCTGACAGGCATTTCTGATATCCCATTCGATGCTTGGCAGAAGGGCAGCAGGAGAAAGGAGGCCCATCCTGTCCAGCAGCGTGCTCACCACTGACAGGAGGGACACCCTTCCTGTCCCAGCAGCGTGCTCACACACTGACAGGAGGACACCCGTCCTGTCCCAGCAGCGAGCTCACCACTGACAGGAGGCACCCGTCCTGTCCCAGCAGCCACTGCTCACCACTGACAGGAGGACACCCGTCCCGTGTCCCAGCAGCCGCTCACCCACTGACAGGAGGAACCCGTCCTGTGTCCCAGCAGCCGTGCTCACCCACTGACAGGAGGACACCCGTCTGTGTCCCAGCAGCCGTGCTCATCCACTGACAGGAGGACACCCTCCTGTGTCCCAGCAGCCGTGTTCACACACTGACAGGAGGACCCCGTCCTGTGTCCCAGCAGCCCGTGCTCACCACTGACAGGAGGACACCTGTCCTGTGTCCCAGCAGCCGTGCTCACCCACTGACAGGAGGCACGCCCGTCCTTTCCCAGCAGCCGTGCTCACCCACTGACAGGAGACACCCGTCCTGTCCCAGCAGCCGTGCTCACCACTGACAGGAGAACACCCGTCCTGTCCCAGCACCCGTGCTCACCACTGACAGGAGAACACCCGTCCTGTCCCAGCACCCGTGCTCACCACTGACAGGAGAACACCCGTCCTGTCCCAGCACCGTGCTCACCACTGACAGGAGGACACCCGTCCTGTGTCCCAACAGCCGTGCTCACCCACTGAAAGGAGGCCCGTCCTGTCCAGACCTGCTCACCCACTGACAGGAGGACACCGTCCTGTCCCAGCAGCCGGACTCACCCACTGACAGGAGGACACCCGTCGTGTCCCAGCAGCCGTGCTCACCACTGACAGCGAGGAACCCGTCCCTGTCCCAGCAGCCCTGCCCACCCACTGACAGGAGGACACCCGTCCTGTCCCAGCAGCCGTGCTCACCCACTGACAGGAGGAACACCCGTCCTGTCCCAGCAGCCCGCTCACCCACTGACAGGAGGACACCCGTCCTTGTCCCAGCAGCCACGCTCACCCACTGACAGGAAGGAAACCCGTCTGTACTGTGTTCCGCAGCAGCGCGTGCTCACCCACTAGACAGGAGGACAACCGACCCTGTTGTCCCAGCAGCCCGTGTCAACTCACCACTGATCCCAGAGGACAACCCTCCTGTGCCAGCACAGCTGTGCTCACCCACTGGACAGGGAGAACTCCGTTTCCCAGCAGCCGTGCTCACCACTGACAGAGGACACCGTCCTGTGTCCCAGCAGCCGTGCTCCCACTGACAGGAGGACACCCGTCCTGTCCACAGCAGCCGTGCTCACCACTACAGGAGGACACCCGTCCTGCCCAGCAGCCGTGCTCACCACTACAGGAGGACACCCGTCCTGTCCCAGCAGCCGTGCTCACACACTACAGGAGGACACCCGTCCTGCCCAGCAGCCGTGCTCACCCACTGAGGAGGACACCCTGTCCTGTCCCAGCAGCCGTGCTCACACACTACAGGAGGACACCCGTCCTGTCCCAGCAGCCGTGCTCACCACTGACAGGAGGACACCCGCCTGTCCCAGCAGCCGTGCTCACCCACCTGACAGGAGGACACCCGTCCTGTCCCAGCAGCCGTGCTCACCCACTGACAGGAGGACACCGTCCGTCCCAGCAGCCGTGCCACCACTGACAGAGGACACCTCCTGTGTCCCAGCAGCCGGCTCACCCACTGACAGGAGGAAACCCGTCCTGTCCCAGCAGCCCTGCTCACCCACTGACAGGAGGAACACCCGTCCTGTGTCCCAGCAGCCGTGCTCACCCACTGACAGGAGGAACACCCGTCCTTGTCCCAGCAGCCCGCTCACCCACTGACAGGAGGAACCCGTCCTGTGTCCCAGCAGCCGTGCTCACCCACTGACAGGAGGACACCGTCCTTGTCCCAGCAGCCGTCTCACCCACTGACAGGAGGAAACCCGTCCTGTCCCAGCAGCCGCTCACCCACTGACAGGAGGAAACCCGTCCTGTCCCCAGCGAGCGTGCTCCCCACTGACAGGAGGACACCCTCCGTGTCCCAGCAGCCGTGTCTCACCACTGACAGGAGGACACCGTCCTGTGTCCCAGCAGCGTGCTCCCCACTGACAGGAGGACACACGTCCTGTCCCAGCAGCCGTGCTCACCCACTGACAGGAGGAAACCCTCCTGTCCCAGCAGCACGCTCACCACTGACAGGAAGGACCCGTCCTGTGTCCCAGCATCGTGCTCACCCACTGACAGGGAGGAACCCGTCCTTGTCCCAGAGCCGTGCTCACCCACTGACTGGAGAGACACCCGTCCTGTGTCCCGTAGCCGCTGGCCTGCTCCCCTGAGAACACCCACTGTCGTCCCAGCACGTGCTCACCCACGACAGGGGACACCTCTGTAGCACTAGCTCCCTCTGCAGGATGTGCTGTAGAACTCCAGCATCAATCCTGGTACAGGCTCTCGGGTGGGGTCCAGGTGCTTTGCCACTCCTCCTGGCTGACAGTGCCACTGTCACATCTCAAAGGACACCAACGTCTGGAATGACAGAGTGCTCTGGAGTGAATTAACGCTGACTAACAGGCCATTGCACACAGGGATGTGTTTAATGATGCATCTCGAGGATGCATGCTCAGGCTTCCACCAATATTTCTATTTCATATGGTATTTGTACCTAAAAAAATATGAAAAAAATAAACAGCCACCTATTCGGTGCTGTCCTGTCAGGAAGGAAATGGATTTCCTGGATTCCCTAAGAAGTTGCACAGTGTGGCAGCCCATCAAGCACTGGTGCAGAGATGTGCCGTGTCCTGTGTGCAAATGCTCCTCCTCCATCACAGCACAGAGATGTGCCGTGTCCTTTGTGCAAATGTTCCTCCTGCATCACAGCAGAGATGTGCTGTGTCCCGTGTTCAAACTGCTCCGGCCTCCATCACAGTAGAGAGATGTGCCGTGTCCCATGTGCAAATACTCTGTCTCTATCACAGCACAAGAGATGTGCCATGTCCACAGGTTCAAATGCTCTGTCTCCGTCACAGCACAGAGATGTGCCGCAGTCCCAGGTGCAATTGCTCTGCCTCCATCACAGCATTTCAGAAAGTTGCAAAAGGAGCCCCATATGGGGGTGAAGGAACATTCTAGAAACATCCAGGGCACAACTGACTGGGAAGGCGCAGTGCACAGACCTCGGAATGTGATCAGCTCCTCGGACCAGAGCTGCTTCGGTGGGGAGTCACCAGCTTAAAGGAAAGGAGGAGAAGGAATTCAAAGGAAGGCGGAGAGCTGGGTGGGGGCGCCCGCTGTAGTCCTGGTGCTTGAGAGGCAGAGACGGTGCGTGCTCTGAGTTCAAGGCCAGCCTGGTCTACAAGTGAGTTCCAGGAGGCCTGTTGTACGAGGAGAGGAGCACATTTCATGTCTGGGAGAGGCTATCATGAAGTCCCAAGGAGGTGGACTGGGGTGGCCTCTGACAGTGCAAAGGGGGTGGGCCTGTAAATCCTGAGTAACGGACTGTCAGGTACACATGGGAATCTGGACACTGTCGCATTTAAAGCCCCTCCTTCCTACTGATCCACGTGTGATCTCTGAAGACCGGCTGGATGAACGCTCTGCATCACACAGGACTGACGATGCGGCCTCCAAGTACGGTGGCCACACAGGCACTTCTCCTCCTCACCCAGGGCTCCCACAGCAGATGGGGACCCGTCACTGGTCCCCAGGAAGCAGAACTGGGACGCCCACACCTGCACCCACTGCTCAGAGTCAACCCCCAGGAGAGGGCTGGTCCCGAGTGCAAACACGTGACCAAGGATCCTTGCAAGAAATAAAATCAATGTGGATACTGACCGTGCATCAGAGCAGAGCTGGCCAACGCAAACTCAATGCATCAAAACCAATCCCTGGGGGTCCCAGTGGTGAAAAGCACTAACTGGCTGTTCTTACAGAAACTGAGGGTTAGAATCCCAGGTCCCCACATTGGTGCCATAACAACTGTGGATAAACTCCAGTTCCAAGGCTCTGGGACGCGGTCTCTCCTGTCCTCTGCAGCTCTTAGGCCAGCACCGTGAACTTATATATTCAGGCAATACATCCCATGCACACCAATTTTTTTCCCCAGTCTTTTTTTGAGGAAGGAGGTCCCCCTGTAATCCCCAGCTCTCGTGGAAGTCACTTGTATATCAGGCCACCCTGCATAGGCTGCTTCCACCTGGGTGTGCACCACCACGCGCAGCACAACACAAACACTTTTGTTAAAGTAATTTCCAAATTTCTAGAAGGCATACTAACTAGAAACATATAGAATCGTTTATTTATTTATTTATTATTTTAATTTTATTTATTATTTATTTTTTGTGATTGTGTTATGAATGTACTGTCTCGCATGCAGGGACTGCGCACCCGTGACGTGGCAATATTCAGAGGTCACGAAGAGGTGTTGGAATTCCCCTGACGGGTGTGACTTCCAAAAGATGGTTCTCAAGCCGCCATGTGAGGATGGCTGGGGATTGAATCCCACGCAGTCCTCTGCAAGAGCGGTGGGACGCTTGACTGCGGCTAGGGGCATCTCTTCTCTCAGCCCCCAAGAATCATTAATTTAAGTGCATTGAATTTAGTTCTGTAATCCAAATCATTTATTTCAGATCCTCAGCTATCAAGGACGACCGGGAAGCTCTGAATTGGGAGAAAAAGTCCAGGAATAAGCCCCTTTGATGAGGATGGGACCAGTGTGCAGGAGAGAGAGCGGCTGTGGCTGCGTTCCTTTGCTGCGTGAAACTTCCCTCCTAGGAGAGAGGGAGGTCAAGGCCTCATCCAGATGTAATATAAACCATCAGGGAAACGACTGCTATGGACGCAAACTCCGGTGACAAACTCGCATGCATTGCCAAACATGGTTCTCGTTAGGTGAGGCTGTCAGGAAGGTGGAGTCAGGGATGCGGAGTCAGGGAGGCAGGGTGGCCAGGAGGTTTCTTCTCTCATCCACTGCTCAAAGAATCACGTCCAGCCACGCTTTTGGTGTGGCACGCCTTTATCCTCTAGCACTCGGGTAGAACAGAGAGGCAGGCGGATCTTTGTGAGTTTCAAGGCCAGTTCGGTCTACATGAGTGAGTTCCAGGAGACAGCTGGGGCTACAGGGAACCAAAAAAAAAAAAGGACCAAAAAAAAAATAAAGAATTTCAGATTTTCAAGAGTCAAATTCTCTTTGGTTACAACAACAGCGGATTAGATGGAGTACATTTACCAATTTCTTTGTTATGTCAGAACTGCTACCTTTGAAGAGTAAGACCCACGGGAACGTCATACGTTGACAGGACCGACAGCCCACCCAAAGCAGCACAATCAGGACACCATGATGGAGAGTGTGAGGTATAATGTTGTGGTTTTGTGTCTCTCCACATCATTGCCCCCTGCCACCTGCGCCATTCAAGCCCATACTCAGGAAACACGGGTAAGTGCCTCTGAACTCCCACCACTTCCTGGTGACTCTAGCTCTTCTGCTCTGTGGGAACTTTGAGCGCTAGCCGGCGTCCATCTCCTTCTCCTCACCTACAGCAGGACCAGGCTGGCCCTCCGCTCACGCTGGTTCTTTCCGGTCTCAGCAAGGCTCTCTGGCACAAATTTCATGGCAGCAGGCGTTGTACTCTGAGGCCACACTCGTCATTGATGGTCGTGTTCCCTGAGTCTTTCTCAGGTATTCGTGGCAAGCTGGCTGAGCTAGTACCGAGCCTCTCGCAAGTAGGAGCTGCGGTACCAGCCTCCAGCTGCTCCAGTGCTGGGAATGTCTTAGACAGTCGGTATGTAAAGGACTTCGGCTGGACCCGGGGTCAGAGAACACAAGCAGGAGAAGCCTGGGAAGAAAAAAAAATTGACCGATGAGTCACTCATCAACACTGCCCTTTCATGCTGAAGGTTTCTGAAGAAAAGGCACGCCAAGTGTCAGGTCACTTACCAAAATCAAAGGGCACAACGCGAAAATATCTCCAGAAGATGACCATAACAGCTTCCCTACCTCTACATTCAGTGAGAAGGCGGTACACATTAAACTAAGGATGAGAGTTTGTCTTAAAGTGAGGACTCAGGAACTGTGCACAGGGGCCGGGACTTCGATGCGGGCTAAGCGTCATTCCAGCCCTCAGCCACCTGCCTGGAAGGTTTCCTCACATCCAATGAAAAGTAGTTCTAGTTCCAGGTCAGGCTGGGGTTCAGAGAGACCCTGAGTCTCAAAACAGAAAAAAATTTAATTAATTATTGGAGTAGGAGAGATGCGTACTACTAGCCTAGTTAGAGGCACCTGATGCTCTGTTTGCAGTCAGGCCTGGGTTCAATGTCCAGCACCCACAATTGGTCAGTCTTGAGAACCCGTTATTTAATCCAGTTTCTCTCGTGGAATCCAATTCCCTCTTCTGACCTTCCACCGCGCTACGCCACACCACAGTGTGCATCCAACCTTATCACCGCAGACAGTACTTCAATTAAACATTTAAAAAAAACATAATTAAAAAAAAACAAATAATGGAAAATAGCAACAACAAGAGAAGGAGACTGAGATGGAGACTAGACGTTTTGAGCCTCTGGTCTCTGTGCTTCACTTGCACGTGTTCTCACAGATCAGATCATACTAGTACACATAATACTATAACCCGACCAACAAAGAACAACCACAAAAACACGAGCCGACCAATTAAGACGCAATCTGCAGCAAGCGAACCCACTGCGGCTGCGTCATCGGAGGCGGTACAAGGCGGCGGGACGTCATCCGTTTTGCTGCCGATCAACCTGAGGGACAGCTGCTCGGCCGCCCACACATTTTGAAAAGGATCTGGGTGAAACAGGTCGGCCGAGGTGAGTATCGCATGAGCCGGGAGACACCACAGAGCCAGCAGAGACGATAGGCGACTGCGACCAGGCAACACTGTCCCCTTCAGAGAGGCAGTTTCTATTAAGCCTGTAGAGCATCTTTAACACTAGGCGCGGGTTCGGAGTTTCGGAAACTTTTGCTGTCTCCCATGCCACGGAATAGCGAGCCAGATCTCCGCTCCCAGAGGCAGTGGATGGAGCTGGAGAGGACCAGGGCCACGATGGCAGCCTTGCTCGTAACAAAGTGAGTGTTTCAGCCAGCTCAAGGTACCTTGAGATTCCCTGTCCAAGGCCGGAGAGACGTGTTGGTATGAAGGCGACTTGTTTGCTTAAAAGACAAGGGCTACTCAGTAGCCATTGGCTTCCCTGAACTCATTACAGGTAGCTCTCAGGACTCACCAGAGATCTGTGTCCTGCCATCTCTGGTGGAGCTGCTGGGATGATAAAGAGGTGTGCAACCATTACGCACCCGTGTGAATGGTCCAGTTACTGCGTACTCTATGCTGGAGAGGATGGACTCTGGGTCTGCAGTTCTCCGCACCCGACGCGTGGCTTGCTCGAAGCCGCCTGTAGACTCAGTATCACGAGCTGCATCTGATTCCCCTCTGTCCTGTGCAGGCATCAGGCAGACATGTAGTGCATCAGGAGGCTAAATACATATAAAATAAGTAAATGTTTTTTATTATTTATTAATGAATATTAGCTTAATTGCATTTACTGGTTGCCTTGGTTGCTCAAGTGTCGTGCAATGCCGCCGAGATGGTTAGAAGAGGTGCTTCAGAGGTTCTGATCCACCTGGACTGGATAGTTATCCATGGAATTGGATTACCAGACAGTTCTCGCGCCATTGTGGGGTGCTTTGGGGATCGAACCACGGGTTCCTCTGTGTAAGAGCATTCGGTGCTCTCTTTTATTTTTTTTCTTATAATTTTTTTTTATTCGTATTGTGTATGAAATTGTCTAGTCTGCATGTAGGTGTTGATGCACCACGTTGGTCAGTGCGAATGCTCATTGGAAGGTCAGAAGAGGGTTCTCGGATTCCCCTGGAACTGGAGTTCTCCTGGAATTGGAGTTTAGATGGCATTCTCGGCCGCCATGGGATGGGTCGGGGATTGAACCCTGGTCCTTAGTGCAGAGCAGTCCGGCGCTTTTATTAACTGCCATAGGACTGCGAGTCTGCTCTCAGGACCCGGAGCAATCGTGCCGCTCATTTACCCACGCCGGCTTTACGGCGCATCTCTCCCGCCATCAATAATAGAGATAACTTATATTTAATATCTCGTCATCCCTTTACTTTAACCGTGTATCATTGAGGTGTACCTGCCTCTGATGGGTAGTTGGTATGACCCCGTGTCATGTCCTAATTGCACTCCACGCAGCAGGGTATCCAGGCGGCAAAGATGAGTCCTCCATATCAGGTCATCAGATTCTCACCACAATTGGGAGACTTGGAAGTTAGAAGACCTGGTGTCTTGAGCTAGCCGCAGATTTGTTAGGCTCTCTGGAGGGCAACGAAACTCTGGTCCTCTGGCTCGAAGAGCTAAGGAGTTCGCTTTGCATGTAACCAAAAGTCTCTAATCTCTCCAGCCATCTCTGGCCAACTCTTCCGCCCAGAATATTTTTTTTAAAAGAGAATTTATTTTTAAAGTAATTTATTATTTAAATTTATATATATATACACACACACACCAACACCACTAAGGCTTCTCTCCTGTGTGTAATCGGCCATGCTTCCTCAGATCTGATGAAGAAACAAACTTCTTCCCACAGTCACTGCACGGGTACGGCTTCTCTCCCGTGTGGACTCTCTGATGGATGGTGAGCATTGAATTTCCTCTGAAGGCCTTCCCACAGTCAGAACACACATACGGCTTCTCACCAGTGTGTATTCGAATGTGCACCTTCAGTGTGTACGTTTCCCTGAAACACTTTCCACAGACATGGCACTCATAAGGCTTCTCGCTTGCTTGAATTTCACGGTGCACCTGCAGGTTGGATACATTCCTAAGTGATTTCTTAAGGCCAGGACATTTATAAGGTGGTTTTCTTTTGGGAGTTCCTGGACGGGAGATCAACTCAGATGTCTGAAGGAAGCATTTCCCAGATATGTGACACATCAAAGGTGTGTTGGTGGTGTTAGTGGTGTTGGATGTTTTCTGTTGAGGTGAGGCAGAACTCCCAGAGAAGACCTTCCCATGCCTGCTGTATTTACCTGGCTTGTCTTGAACATTAATTTCATGCTCCATAAGTGGTTGCTTAGGACTGAGAACTTCTGCAGACCAAGAACCATTACAGGATTCCTCGTTCTGATGAGAAAGTGCACATGCAGCACTTGAAGGGCCATGTGTAAAGAACGGATATAATCCAGCAGTGCAATCAACCTGATTTGTAGCATTGCTGTGAATATCAGCATCTGCTTCAAGGTTAGACTTTAAACCTTTTCCTAATGGGGAACATGTCTGAGGTCCCTTTTGTATAGAAATGTGGTGGGGTCCCACAGGACGGGACTCCCCAGTGTCCTCACACTCGAGAGCACTGTGTGTGCTGAGAGGTTTCTGGTTAGAGAAAGCACCAGGCCTCAAGGGTGGGATCTGGTTTTGCAGATCTCTCTCTGAAGGGACAGCATTCTGCCACAGATGTCCTAACATGGAACCATATGAACCATGTCTTGTGAGTTCTCTGGATGAAGCACTTGGGAATGAAGCCATCTCAGAGCTCCGCTGAGGTGCTGTGTCACTCTCCAATTTCCCTGTAGAGAAGAAAGAGATGAAGAATGAGCAGAAACAGTGAGCAGCATGGAGGAGCCATCACAGAGCCGACTCTCAACACAGATCCCAGCCAGGCAGTGACGGTGTTGGTCCAATGCTGAGGACCACAGGGAACAGCCCTGTCACAGACAAATGTCCGTTCACACAGCACGCATGTGTGCCAGGCCACTTGCTATGCAATGGACTCATAACCTCACAAGAACCCACCACAACATCCATCCCTGTTCTCCTCACTTGACACAGGAGGAACTGGAGGCTCACGAGACCAGAGAACAGCAAGCAGCGGACTCGCTGTTCCAGTGCATTGTGGGCGCACAGCCCAGGTCTGACCAGGGAGCAGACACGCTGTTCCAGCACACTGTCAGCACACAGCCCAGGTCTGAGCAGGCAGTGGACACGCTGTTCCAGCACACTGTCAGCACAACCCAGGTTTGAGCAGGGAGTGGACACGCTGTTCCAGCTCACTGTCAGCGCACAGCCCAGGTCTGAGCAGGGAGCGGACACGTTGTTCCAGTGCACTGTGGGTGCACAGCCCAGGTCTGAGCAGGGAGTGGACACGCTGTTCTAGCACACTGTCAGTGCACAGCCCAGGTCTGAGCAGGGAGTGGACACGCTGTGCCAGTGCACTGTGGGCGCACAGCCCAGGTCTGAGCAGGGAGTGGACACGCTGTTCCAGCGCACTATGGGCACAGAGCCCAGGTCTGAGCAGGGAGTGGACACGCTGTTCCAGCGCACTATGGGCACAGAGCCCAGGTCTGAGCAGGGAGCGGACACGCTGTTCCAGCGCACTGTGGGCGCACAGCCCAGGTCTGAGCAGGGAGCGGACATACTGTTCCAGCTCATTGTCAGTGCACAGCCCAGGTCTGAGCAGGGAGCGGGCACGCTGTTCCAGCGCACTGTGGGCGCACAGCCCAGGTCTGAGCAGGGAGTGGACGTGCTGTTCCAGCACACTGTGGGTGCATAGTCGAGGTCTGAGCAGGGAACAGAGGCTCCATGGCTCTGGGGACACGGGCACTCGTGTCCTTTGCCTTTTCTCTCATTGGCTCTGTCACATTTGTCCTTTTATTTGTGTGGTAGTGTGGCTCAAAGCAGAGTTCCCCCATGCTGAGACAGATCTCCATGTTTAACACACACCTACCCTGGAAGACTGTTATTCTTCACTAGGACAACAAATGTAATACTCTGTGTTTGTGTGTGCACTTGTCAGAGAGAGAGAGAGAGACAGACAGACAGACAGATAGCATGTCTGTGGCAGGCACAGGGTCATCTGGCACTATGTGGGCTCCATGGGTCAAATTTAGGTTACCAGGCTTGTTGGCACAAAGGAACACATGCAAGTATCCAAAGGGAATGAGGGATAAGGACGAGGGAAGGGACAACGTCCTGACAGGCATTTCTGATATCCCATCATGCTTGGCAAAGGGCAGCAGGGAAAGGAGGCCCATCCTGTCCCAGCAGCTGTGCTCACCCACTGACAGGAGGACACCCGTCCTGTCCCAGCAGTTGTGCTCACCACTGACAGGAGGACACCCGTCCTGTCCCAGCAGCCGAGCTCACCCACTGACAGGAGGACACCCATCCTGTCCCAGCAGCTGTGCTCACAACTGACAGGAGGACACCCGTCCTGTGTCCCAGCAGCCGTGCTCACCCACTGACAGGAGGACACCCGTCCTGTGTCCCAGCAGCCGTGCTCACCACTGACAGGAGGACACCCGTCCTGTCCCAGCAGCCGTGCTCACCCACTGACAGGAGGACACCCGTCCTGTCCCAGCAGCCGTGCTCACCCACTGACAGGAGGACACCCGTCCTGTCCCAGCAGCCGTGCTCACCCACTGACAGGAGGACACCCGTCCTGTCCCAGCAGCCGTGCTCACCCACTGACAGGAGGACACCCGTCCTGTCCCAGCAGCCGTGCTCACCCACTGACAGGAGGACACCCGTCCTGTCCCAGCAGCCGTGCTCACCCACTGACAGGAGGACACCCGTCCTGTCCCAGCAGCCGTGCTCACCCACTGACAGGAGGACACCCGTCCTGTCCCAGCAGCCGTGCTCACCCACTGACAGGAGGACACCCGTCCTGTCCCAGCAGCCGTGCTCACCCACTGACAGGAGGACACCCGTCCTGTCCCAGCAGCCGTGCTCACCCACTGACAGGAGGACACCCGTCCTGTCCCAGCAGCCGTGCTCACCCACTGACAGGAGGACACCCGTCCTGTCCCAGCAGCCGTGCTCACCCACTGACAGGAGGACACCCGTCCTGTCCCAGCAGCCGTGCTCACCCACTGACAGGAGGACACCCGTCCTGTCCCAGCAGCCGTGCTCACCCACTGACAGGAGGACACCCGTCCTGTCCCAGCAGCCGTGCTCACCCACTGACAGGAGGACACCCGTCCTGTCCCAGCAGCCGTGCTCACCCACTGACAGGAGGACACCCGTCCTGTCCCAGCAGCCGTGCTCACCCACTGACAGGAGGACACCCGTCCTGTCCCAGCAGCCGTGCTCACCCACTGACAGGAGGACACCCGTCCTGTCCCAGCAGCCGTGCTCACCCACTGACAGGAGGACACCCGTCCTGTCCCAGCAGCCGTGCTCACCCACTGACAGGAGGACACCCGTCCTGTGTCCCAGCAGCCGTGCTCACCCACTGACAGGAGGACACCCGTCCTGTCCCAGCAGCCGTGCTCACCCACTGACAGGAGGACACCCGTCCTGTCCCAGCAGCCGTGCTCACCCACTGACAGGAGGACACCCGTCCTGTCCCAGCAGCCGTGCTCACCCACTGACAGGAGGACACCCGTCCTGTCCCAGCAGCCGTGCTCACCCACTGACAGGAGGACACCCGTCCTGTCCCAGCAGCCGTGCTCACCCACTGACAGGAGGACACCCGTCCTGTCCCAGCAGCCGTGCTCACCCACTGACAGGAGGACACCCGTCCTGTCCCAGCAGCCGTGCTCACCCACTGACAGGAGGACACCCGTCCTGTCCCAGCAGCCGTGCTCACCCACTGACAGGAGGACACCCGTCCTGTCCCAGCAGCCGTGCTCACCCACTGACAGGAGGACACCCGTCCTGTGTCCCAGCAGCCGTGCTCACCCACTGACAGGAGGACACCCGTCCTGTCCCAGCAGCCGTGCTCACCCACTGACAGGAGGACACCCGTCCTGTCCCAGCAGCCGTGCTCACCCACTGACAGGAGGTGGCTGTAGATCTCCAGCATCACGTCCTGGTACAGGCGTCTCTGGGTGGGGTCCAGGTGCTGCCACTCCTCCTGGCTGAAGTCCACTGTCACATCCTCAAAGGACACCAACGTCTGGAATGACAGAGTGCTCTGGAGTGAATTAACGCTGACTAACAGGCCATTGCACACAGGGATGTGTTTAATGATGCATCTCGAGGATGCATGCTCAGGCTTCCACCAATATTTCTATTTCATATGGTATTTGTACCTAAAAAAATATGAAAAAAATAAAACAGCCACCTATTCGGTGCTGTCCTGTCAGGAGGAAATGGATTTCCTGGATTCCCTAAGAAGTTGCACAGTGTGGCAGCCCATCAAGCACTGGTGCAGAGATGTGCCGTGTCCTGTGTGCAAATGCTCCTCCTCCGTCACAGCACAGAGATGTGCCGTGTCCTTTGTGCAAATGTTCCTCCTGCATCACAGCAGAGATGTGCTGTGTCCCGTGTTCAAACTGCTCCGCCTCCATCACAGTAGAGAGATGTGCCGTGTCCCATGTGCAAATACTCTGTCTCTATCACAGCACAGAGATGTGCCATGTCCCAGGTTCAAATGCTCTGTCTCCGTCACAGCACAGAGATGTGCCGAGTCCCAGGTGCAATTGCTCTGCCTCCATCACAGCATTTCAGAAAGTTGCAAAAGGAGCCCCATATGGGGGTGAAGGAACATTCTAGAAACATCCAGGGCACAACTGACTGGGAAGGCGCAGTGGCACAGACCTCGGAATGTGATCAGCTCCTCGGACCAGAGCTGCTTCGGTGGGGAGTCACCAGCTTAAAGGAAAGGAGGAGAAAGGAATTCAAAGGAAGGCGGAGAGCTGGGTGGGGGCGCCCAGCTGTAGTCCTGGTGCTTGAGAGGCAGAGGCGGGCGGATCTCTGAGTTCAAGGCCAGCCTGGTCTACATAGTGAGTTCCAGGAGGCCTGTGTACGAGGAGAGGAGACATTTCATGTCTGGGGAGAGGCTATCATGAAGTCCCAAGGAGGTGGACTGGGGTGGCCCTGACAGTGCAAAGGGGGTGGGCCTGTAAATCCTGAGTAACGGACTGTCAGGTACACATGGGAATCTGGACACTGTCGCATTTAAAGCCCCTCCTTCCTACTGATCCACGTGTGATCTCTGAAGACCGGCTGGATGAACGCTCTGCATCACACAGGACTGACGATGCGGCCTCCAAGTACGGTGGCCACACAGGCACTTCTCCTCCTCACCCAGGGCTCCCACAGCAGATGGGGACCCGTCACTGGTCCCCAGGAAGCAGAACTGGGACGCCCACACCTGCACCCACTGCTCAGAGTCAACCCCCAGGAGAGGGCTGGTCCCGAGTGCAAACACGTGACCAAGGATCCTTGCAAGAAATAAAATCAATGTGGATACTGACCGTGCATCAGAGCAGAGCTGGCCAACGCAAACTCAATGCATCAAAACCAATCCCTGGGGGTCCCAGTGGTGAAAAGCACTAACTGGCTGTTCTTACAGAAGACCTGGGTTAGAATCCCAGGTCCCACATGGTGCCTAACAACTGTGGATAACTCCAGTTCCAAGGGCTCGGGAGCGGTCTCCTGTCCTCTGCAGGCTTTGCAGGACACGTGAACTTATATTCAGGCAATACACTCATGCAACACAATTTTTTTCCCCAGTCTTTTTTTGAGGCAGGGTCCCCCTGTATCCCCAGCTCTCGTGGAAGTCACTATGTAGATCAGGCCACCCTCATAGCCTGCTCCTACCTGGGTGCCTGCACCACCACGCGCAGCACAACACAAACACTTTTGTTAAAGTAATTTCCAAATTTCTAGAAGGCATACTAACTAGAAACATATAGAATCGTTTTATTTATTTATTTATTTATTTTAATTTTATTTATTTATTTATTTTTGTATGTGTATGAATGTACTGTCTGCATGCAGGTCTGCGCACCCGTGACGTGCAATGATGCAGAGGTCAGAAGAGGGTGTTGGATTCCCCTGGAACTGGAGTCAAAGATGGTTCTCAGCCGCCATGTGGGTGCTGGGGATTGAACCCAGGTCCTCTGCAAGAGCGGTCGGCGCTCTGAACTGCTAGGCCATCTCTCCAGCCCCCACAGAATCATTTTAATAGTGCATTGAATTTAGTTCTGTAATCCAAATCATTATTCATGATCCTCAGCTATCAAGAGACCCGGGAAGCTCTGAATTGGGAGAAAAAGTCCAGGACTAAGCCCCTTGGATGGATGGGGACCGTGTGCAGGAGAGAGAGCGGCGTGGCTGGTTCCTTGCTGCGAAACTTCCCTCCTAGGAGGAGAAGGGAGGTCAAGGCCTCATCCAGATGTAATATAAACCATCAGTGGAAACGACTGCTACTGGACGCAAACTCCGGTGACAAACTCGCATGCATTGCCAAACATGGTCTCTGTAGGTGAGGCTGTCAGGAAGGTGGAGTCAGGGATGCGGAGTCAGGGAGGCAGTTGGCCAGGAGGTTTCTCCTCATCCATGCTCAAAGAATCAAGTCCAGCCAGGCGTGGTGGCGCACGCCTTTAATCCTAGCACTCGGGAGACAGAGGCAGGCGGATCTTTGTGAGTTCAAGGCCAGTCTGGTCTACAGAGTGAGTTCCAGGACAGCTGGGGCTACAGGGAGACCCTGTCTTGAAAAGACCAAAAAAAAAAAAAGAATTCAGTTCAATGAGTAAATTCTCTTTGGTTAACAAAGGTAGACTGGGACATACCAATTTCTTTGTTCTGTCAGAACTCTACCTGGGTTGAAGAGTAAGACCCACGGGAAGTCACGTGACAGACACAGACACCCACAAAGCAGCACAATCAGGACACCATGGGAAGTGAGGAAATGTTGGGTTTGGCCCCACACTGCCCCTGCACCTGCGCCATCAAGCCCATCTCAGGAACCGGGAGCCTCGAACCCACCACTTCCGGTGCCTGCTCTCTGCTCTGGGGAACTGAGCCCGGCTCCTCTCCTCTCCTCACCTCACAGGACCAGTGCCGCTCCGCTGCTCCGGGTCTCCGCGGCTTCTGGCACAAATTCATGGCAGCAGGCGTGTCTTCTGAGGCCACACTCGTCATCTGTCCCTGATTTCTCAGGATTCGGAAGCTGGCTGAGTACCGGAGCCTCCAAGTAGAGCTGCGGACAGCCCAGCTGTCCAGTGCTGGGAAGTCTGCAGGATGAAGGACTCGGCTGGACCCGGGGTCAGAGAACACAGCAGGGAGCCTGGGAAGAAAATGACCGTGGGTCACTCATCTAACACTGGCCCATGAGGTTTCTGAGGCCCCAAGTGCAGGTCACTACCAAAAAGGGCACAGCAGAAAAATCCCAGAAATGACCAACAGCTCCCACCTTCTCAGTGAGAGAGGCGGACACATTAAACAAGGGAAGTTTGCAAAGTGAGGACTCAGGAACTGTGCACAGGGGCCGGGACTTCGATGCAGGCTAAAGGTCATCCAGCCCTCAGCACCTGCCTGGAAGGTCCTACATCCAAATGAAAGTAGTCAGTTCCAGGTCAGCTGGGGCTTCAGAGAGACCCTGTCTCAAAACAAAAAAAATAAATAATGATGGGGCTGGAGAGATGGCTCAGCAGTTAAGAGCACTGACTGCTCTTGCAGAGGACCTGGGTTCAATTCCCAGCACCCACATGGCAGCTGAGAACCGTTTTTAACTCCAGTTCCAGGGGAATCCAATGCCCTCTTCTGACCTCCACGGCACTGCACAACACAGGTGCACCAACCTACATGCAGACAGTACACTCATACACATAAAAAAAAAATAATTAAAAAAAACAAATAATGAAAATAGCAACAACAAGAGAAGGAGACTGAGATGGAGACTAGCGTTGACCTCTGGTCTCTGTGCTCACTGCATGTTCTCACAGTCAGACATATGTACACATAAACATACACACCAACAAGAACAACCACAAAACACAGATTAAAGCACAGCAACGAACCCACTGCAGGGGCGTCATCGGAGGCAGGTGACAAGGGGGAACGTCAATCCGTGTTCCAGGCCATCACTGAGGGAAGCTGCTGCCGCCCACACATTTGAAAAGGATTCTGGGTGAAACAGGTGGACGGTGAGTTAGCCGCCGGGAGACCAGAGCCAGCAGAGACGATGCGACTGCGGACCAGCAACACTGTCCCCATCGGGGCAGTTCTTTAGCCTGTAGCATCTTTAACACAGGCGCGGGTTCGGGTTCGAGAACTTTTGGTTCCCATGCCGAAGGCTCAGAGCCCCAGCGCTCCAGAGGCATGGGTGGGAGGACCAGGCCACGAGGCAGCCTGCTCTACAAAGTGAGTGTCAGGCCAGCCAAGGCTACCTAGAGATTCCCTGTCCAGGCCGGAGAGAGTGCTTGGTAGTGAAGGCGCTTGTTTGCTTAAAGACAGGCTCTCAGTAGCCTTGGCTATCCTGGAACTCATTACAGGCTAGCTCAGACTCACAGGGATCTGCCTCCCACTCCCTCTGGAGCGCTGGGATTGAAGGTGTGCACCACCGCACCCTGTGAGTACCGTCTACTCTAGCGGAGGACCTGGGTGCAGTTCTCCGCACCCACGTGGTGCTCAGAGCCGCCTGTAACTCAAGTTCCAGTGCATCTGATTCCCTCTTCTGTCCTGTGCAGGCATCAGGCAGACATGTAGTGCATAGTGCACATACATATAAAATAATTAAATTTTTATTTATTTATTTATTTATGCATATGAATGTACTGTCTGCATGTAGGTCTGTGCACCCGTGTCGTGCAATGCCGCGGAGGTTAGAAGAGGGTGTCGGATTCCCCTGGAACTGGAGTTCTCCTGGAATTGGAGTTACAGACAGTTCTCGGCTGCCATGTGGGTGCTGGAGATCGAACCCGGGTCCTCTGTAAGAGCATTCGGTGCTCTCTTTTTTTTTTTTTAATTTTTTTATTTATTTCTGTATGTGTATGAATGTACTGTCTGCATGTAGGTTTGTGCACCCGTGTCGTGCAATGCCGTGGAGGTCAGAAGAGGGTCTCGGATTCCCCTGGAACTGGAGTTCTCCTGGAATTGGAGTTTCAGAGGGTTCTCGGCCGCCATGTGGGTGCTGGGGATTGAACCCGGGTCCTCTGCAAGAGCAGTCGGCGCTCTTAACTGCTAGGCCATCTCTCCAGCCCAGCAGTCAGCGCTCTTTACCGCTAGGCCATCTCTCCCGCCCCAAAATAAAAACTTTTTAAATTTTATTATTTTACGTGTATGAGTGTACTGTCTGCATGTAGGTTGGTGCACCCGTGTCGTGCAATGCCGCACAGGTCAGAAGAGGGCATCAGATTCCCCTGGAACTGGAGTTAAAGATGGTTCTTAGCTGCCATGTGGGTGCTGGGAATAGAACTCAGGTCCTCTGCAAGAGCAGTTGGTGCTCTTAACCAAATCTCCATCTCTCCAGCCATCTCTCCAGCCCCCAAATAAATTTTTTTTTATAAAATATTTTTTTAAAAAACAACACACACACACACACACACACAGCTGCTTTTAGCATTGTGTCTGTGTCCACTTGCATCCCACTTCCCCACCAGTGAATCTCCAGCCTGTCCTACAACTTGCAGAAAGATCTTCCTGGTCTGCTTTCTAAGTGCTTGGATTGTATCCAGGACCACCTCACCTCCTGTCCTCAGGTCAGTACTCTCAGGCTGACTTGGGGGAACTTGTATCTCTTTTTCTGCCTAATGTGACCTTTTGAAGGAATAGCCTTCCTCTACTTTTATTTTTATTGCTTTATATCATGTGGGTGGTGGAGGAGAGTGTGGTGAGTGCTGGTTCTGGGGGCCAAGGGGTTGGATCCTGTGGAGGCAGTTACAGGCGGTTGAGAGCACCTTGACTAGGGTGCTGGGAATGAGCTCGGGTCGTCTGACACACAGCACAGCGTGTGCTCTTACCCAGATCCATCTCCCCAGCCCATTTCTGGCTTTTGCAATCTCTAGTCAACTCAATAGACATACTGGGTGCTGGCTGACCCTGGGCTGCTGGGACTGCCCAAGTCTGGGCTTCTGTCCTAAAGAAACCTGCTCACAGCACCAATGTGCTCCAGTGCTGATCAGTGCTGATCACAGACCCTTACCACATCCACAGGGAACAAGGACAGGCCGGCACCGCACGTCTGTAAAGGACCCAGCTCTCACCTACACTGGCCATTGGGTTTCTGACTAAAAGGCGTAACTTTCACCTCGAAGGGGACAAGACTTGGTTACCCCAAATTCCATGTCCCATTGTAGCGTTTCACTAAGTCTTATCGTAACAAAACAAAGAAAACTCTTAAACCAAGACACTTTTCACACTAAGTAGTCGTCTACAGCAAAAGAGAAATCTAAGCTCTAGGTCTCAGATGCTACCTCACGGCACCCTTAGCCCGTTGATAGGTGGGGGGACCGTTTATTTTGTTAGTCAGAAAATCGTTACTTGAGAAACACAGGTAGGCAGTGAGTGGGTAAAGTTGTCCCCAGATAATAAGTGGACAGGATCAGGAACTGCAACATTCCAAGGTCCCCACAGTCGCGGACGTGTTAATCACATGGTCAGCCTCGCAGGAAGGTCAGCTCCAGGTGCTGGGGCTCCTTCCTGGAATTGCTTGCACATGATTTAATATTCATTTTTAAACTTTTTTTTTCTTTTTCAGTTCCAACTCCATATAGGAAAGATAATGTGGAGAATGGAAAGGCCATGGTCCCCAGCTCCAGGACAGGGCTCTGTGCCAGGTCTGTGACTGCAGCCCACACACAGTTCAGTGGCTGCCCATACTGGCTTCTGTCCAGCCTCTTCTCAGTCCTGACAGGGCTCAAACTTAGAAAGTTAAGAGTCTGCGTTCCTAGCTTGGGCCCAAACTGTGAACAAAACCACTTGACCATTATATATACTTTTGTTGTACTGTAGGAGTCACAGAGGAATGCCACACAGTGAAGGCCGAATTCAGAGTCCTTTATCTGCCGCACAGGGCTCATGCCGGAAAGACCACTCCACCCAGAGAGGCAAAGCAGGGCTTCAAGCCTCAACCCACAACTGCAACTCCACGGCAAGAAAACTTCCTGAGGATGAGATGGTGGCTAAGAACCCAAACCATGGAAGGCCCGGAGGTGAGAAGTCAGAGATCTCAGCCCCGGGGCTTGTTACAGGTCTGACTGCCACTGCAGTCTCTACCACCCTGCTGCATCCGTGTGATCCTCTGTAACCGCTTGCTTATCTGTAGCCCCTGTTTGTGTGCAGTCTGTACATGACTTGAAGGTAAGTTTCCTTGGGGCTGGCGCCATTATGCAGGGATCTGACTGACACCTGTCCCCCAGAATAGGCTCCCTCTTTCACCTGACTAGGCTGCTGGGTTCTCGACTCCCAGAAGTTCCCTCAACAACGGTCCTATGTCAGTGACAAGTGAAGTGCAGCACTGTAAGAGCCGAGCCAGCCCTCCCGGCCGGTCCTCCCGCTGACACCCGTGCAGAACGCCATGCAGTCGTCCACGAACACCCCTCTCCTCCGCCTGCAGTCACGGCTCCATCCTGAGCAACCCTGCTCTCGGGACTCCTCCCGCCCATCAGCTCCAGCTCCATCCAGGACCGAGTCCTGCGGAGCCCACGGGAGTCCTCCCCACCCAGGGTCCCCAGTGTGGTCCGCGGGGCTCAGAGGACAACGTGCAGGACCCCGGGGTCAGGTCCACAGGAAGAAAAGAATGATCACATCCCATTTGGACCCGAGTCCTCCCCGGAGTCCTCCGCCTGCAGCCCGGCGCTCCGCACACACCCATCACCTCCCAGCATCCTCCCCGGGCCGCAGCCACTCACCACCCACAGCGCTCAGCGCCTCTGCACACGGTACTTCAGGGCACTCCGCGGGCTCCCGGGGACTTCCGATTACGGAAGCTGAGAAGGCCCGGTGTCCAAACTACTACAGTGTTCCAGAAACTCTGACAGAGCCCAGCGGATATGACATGCCCGCCCCCTCCTGTTACTTCCGGTTACTGGGAATTATGGTTCCTTTAGCCATTCTCCTCCCCCCTTGCAGAAAACTACCATACGCATGCTCACGGCCACACGCAACGTGACGCCTTGCCAGTACTGATCATGGCTCCTTAGATGGTTTTCATGCCTTCGTGAACTGACTTCCCCGGAGGGCGCCGCACACTTCAGTGGAAGGACACTTTCTTCCCCGCCCTACCGGGGAAAGTGCTGTGGAGAGGCAGAGTCAAAGCCCCAGGCTGGCGGGGGATTGGTTTACTACTTGTGTGTACCTGTATCCGTTTCCAAGACCCTGACATTATACGATCCTAAAAATGCCTTTTCTCGGTATTTTATCAGGAACTGGCTTTATTTTATCCTGAATTGAAAACCGGGTGGGATTATTGGGAAATGAGACGTGTAGCCATACTGAGGATCAGAAAGGAACCGTCACGTATTTGACGCCGAGGACATTTCATGGGGGGAATCTGTTCTTATGTAGAAGTAAAATATCTTCTTTTCAAGAGTATTTTTAAAAATAACTTTGTTATTTTTATATGTATGAGTGTATTGCCTACATGCATGTAAGCTCATCCATGTCGTGCAGTGCCCACTGAGTCAGAAAAAAGCATCGTATTCCTCTGGAACTGGAGTTATGGACAGTTGTTAGCTGCTAACTGGGTGCTGGGAACCGAACGTGGGTCCTCTGCAAGAGCAGCCAGTGTTCTCTTAACTGCTGAGCAATCTCTTCAGCCCCTTGTTTGTTTGTTATGTCTTTTCGAGACAGGGTTTCCCTGTAGGTCCAGCTGTTCTGGAACTCACTCTGTAGACCAGGCTTGCCTTGAATTCACAAAGATCCACCTGTCTCTAACCCGTTTTTTTTTTTTTAAAGCTGTTTTTATTTTATGTGTATGAGTGTACTGCCTGCCTGAGTATAAGTGCACCTGTGCCCTGCAATGCCTGCAGAGGTCAGAAGAGGGTATTATATCCCCTGGAACTGGAGTTATGGATGGTTCTTAACTGAAATGTGGGTGCTGGGAATCGAACCCAGCTTTTAACCATTGAACCATCTCTTCAGCTCCAGAAGCCATCTCTCTTTTTTTCTATGCTCCATGTTTAAAACAGTATAGAATTAGGTGGTCATGGATGGTGAGTTGAGACAGACTGATCAAATGGTGAAAGCGTCCTGCACTGTAGAATGAGTAAGTCACTGACCTGACCTAGAATATGACAATAATATGTATTTGGTATTTTGAGACAGGGTCTCCCTTTAGCCCCAGCTGGACTGGAGCTTGCTGTGTAGACTCTTGAATTCACAGAGACCCGCATGCTTCTGTGTCCTGTCCCCACCCCCACCCCTTACTGCTGCAACCAGGTGTGTGCCACCATGCCCGGCCTGAGAATATTTTACTTATTTTTATTTTCTGTGTGTCAATGTATTTTCCAAATGTATGTGAATGCATCCAGGTTCATCAGTGCCTGAGGAGGTCAGAAGAGGGAGTTCGAATCCCTGGAACTGAAGTTATTAGACTGTTGCTAGCCACTACAGGGGTTCTAAGAATCTGCAAGAGCAGCCAGTGCTCTGAAACGCTGAACCGTCTCCAGCCCGAGTGAGAATAAAGTGGGACATTGTGTGAGGAATCTCTAGAGTTAATACTCCAGCCTGGGCTGGCCTGGAGCTCTTCATGTAGCCCAGGCTGGCCTTGAATTTGAAGTGAGACCCCTGACTACAGGAGTGATGCAGTAGTGAGCAGTTTTAGGGACGAAGGTAGAGCTCCAGGGGTCCCATCACCACATGTCAAAATGACAAACTGTGGAAGTTAATTTTTTTTTTTTTTGGTCTTTTTGAGACAGGGTCTCCCGGTAGCCCCAGCTGTCCTGGAACTCACTCTGTAGACCAGGCTGGCCTTGAACTCACAAAGATCCGCCTGCCTCTGTCTCCCAAGT
>VZQC01012433.1:338676-353070 GCA_009823505.1 Rhizomys pruinosus
AAAAAAAAAAAAAAAAAAGTGCCCAGAAAGTTGGGTGCAGGTTTTTTTTTTAATTTTATTTACTTTTTATGTGTATGAATGTACTGTCTGCATGTAGGTCTGTGCACCTGTGTCGTGCAATGCTGTGGAGGTCAGAAGAGGGTGTCGGATTCCCCTGGAACTGGAGTTAAAGACAGACGGTTCCCAGGTGCCATGTGGGTGCTGGGGATCAAACCCGGATCCTCTGCAAGAGTGGTCGGTGCTCTTAACCGCCAGGTCATCTCTCCAGCCCGAAGTGCATGTTTTTCTCAGTCATGAAACCAGGTCACGTCAATCATCTTGATAAATCTTGCTTTGCATTTTCTCACTCTTACACATGACACGCTCTGACCCTTTTTGCTCCTTAATATTTTTTATGATCTCTCAACTAGTAGGTGAATAGTATGAAGTTGTCGTCCCCCCCCCCTAGGGTCTTTACATCGTCCCTGGAGCTGAAGACTGGTAATGAACTCCCAGCTCACCTGGCCACCCTTGAGCCCATCCTCAGTCCTTCACCAGGGCTCCCACGGCCGCATCCTCCCGGGGCTCAGCTTGTTTCTCTCCGGGCTGTGGCTTTCTTGGCCTCCCACGCTCCACCTGCTGTTCCAGATTGTCTACAGTCTCATCCCTGCTGCACACATGGTACTGATCAGAGGGTCAGGAGCTAAGGGCTGGTCCTCGTGGTTGACTGTGAGCCTCGTGGCTCCTGTCTGCAAAGTGAAAGTGTTGGCTCCTGAAGGACGCTAACCCACATGATGGCTTGTGGGTGAGAATTCCATTTCCGCAGCCATCGGGTTCTCTGACCTCATTTCTCGGCTTCAACCTGGAGTTTTGGGGTCTGTGAAAGCAGAGCCTGGGACCCGCATGCAGTTTAAGGTTCATGGCTTCCTCCGGAAGAGCTTACCCAGGGACCCAGGACTACACTCTGCTGCCAGGGCTGCTCCTGCTGTCGACTGCAGCCCAGGGCAGGGCAGGCAGTGGTGACACAGTTCTCATCTCCACACGTTTTCTCGGATGGACCAAGACTCCAGCTGAGTGACTGTCCAGGAGTCTGTGCCTGGGGTCCTGCAGTTCCCTGGCCCTGACTGTCCACACTTCCCATGTTCCATCTCTGTTCAGGAGTCTGTGCCTGGGGTCCTGCAGTTCCCTGGCCCTGACTGCCCACACTTCCCATGTTCCATCTCTGTGCAGGAGTCTGTGCCTGGGGTCCTGCAGTTCCCTGGCCCTGACTGTCCACACTTCCCATGTTCCATCTCTGTCCAGGAGTCTGTCCCTGGGGTCCTGCAGTTCCCTGGTCCTGACTGCCCACACTTCCCATGTTCCATCTCTGTGCAGGAGTCTGTGCCTGGGGTCCTGCAGTTCCCTGGCCATGACTGCCCACTCCTCCCATGTTCCATCTCTGTCCAGGAGTCTGTGCCTGGGGTCCTGCAGTTCCCTGGCCCTGACTGTCCACACTTCCCATGTTCCATCTCTGTTCAGGAGTCTGTGCCTGGGGTCCTGCAGTTCCCTGGCCCTGACTGCCCACACCTCCCATGTTCCATCTCTGTGCAGGAGTCTGTGCCTGGGGTCCTGCAGTTCCCTGGCCATGACTGCCCACTCCTCCCATGTTCCATCTCTGTCCAGGAGTCTGTGCCTGGGGTCCTGCAGTTCCCTGGCCCTGACTGTCCACACTTCCCATGTTCCATCTCTGTTCAGGAGTCTGTGCCTGGGGTCCTGCAGTTCCCTGGCCCTGACTGCCCACACTTCCCATGTTCCATCTCTGTGCAGGAGTCTGTGCCTGGGGTCCTGCAGTTCCCTGGCCCTGACTGTCCACACTTCCCATGTTCCATCTCTGTCCAGGAGTCTGTGCCTGGGGTCCTGCAGTTCCCTGGCCCTGACTGTCCACACTTCCCATGTTCCATCTCTGTGCAGGAGTCTGTGCCTGGGGTCCTGCAGTTCCCTGGCCCTGACTGTCCACACTTCCCATGTTCCATCTCTGTCCAGGAGTCTGTGCCTGGGGTCCTGCAGTTCCCTGGCCCTGACTGCCCACACTTCCCATGTTCCATCTCTGTGCAGGAGTCTGTGCCTGGGGTCCTGCAGTTCCCTGGCCCTGACTGTCCACACTTCCCATGTTCCATCTCTGTCCAGGAGTCTGTGCCTGGGGTCCTGCAGTTCCCTGGCCCTGACTGCCCACACTTCCCATGTTCCATCTCTGTGCAGGAGTCTGTGCCTGGGGTCCTGCAGTTCCCTGGCCCTGACTGTCCACACTTCCCATGTTCCATCTCTGTCCAGGAGTCTGTGCCTGGGGTCCTGCAGTTCCCTGGCCCTGACTGCCCACACTTCCCATGTTCCATCTCTGTGCAGGAGTCTGTGCCTGGGGTCCTGCAGTTCCCTGGCCCTGACTGTCCACACTTCCCATGTTCCATCTCTGTCCAGGAGTCTGTGCCTGGGGTCCTGCAGTTCCCTGGCCCTGACTGCCCACACTTCCCATGTTCCATCTCTGTGCAGGAGTCTGTGCCTGGGGTCCTGCAGTTCCCTGGCCCTGACTGTCCACACTTCCCATGTTCCATCTCTGTGCAGGAGTCTGTGCCTGGGGTCCTGCAGTTCCCTGGCCCTGACTGCCCACTCCTCCCATGTTCCATCTCTGTGCAGGAGTCTGTGCCTGGGGTCCTGCAGTTCCCTGGCCCTGACTGTCCACACTTCCCATGTTCCATCTCCGTGCAGGAGTCTGTGCCTGGGGTCCTGCAGTTCCCTGGCCCTGACTGTCCACTCTTCCCATGTCCATCTCTGTGCAGGAGTCTGTGCCTGGGGTCCTGCAGTTCCCTGACCCTGACTGTCCACACTTCCCATGTTCCATCTCTGTCCAGGAGTCTGTGCCTGGGGTCCTGGAGTTCCCTGGGCCTGACTGTCCACACTTCCCATGTTCCATCTCTGTGCAGAAGTCTGTGCCTGGGGTCCTGCAGTTCCCTGGTCCTGACTGTCCACACTTCCCATGTTCCATCTCCATGCAGGAGTCTGTGCCTGGGGTCCTGCAGTTCCCTGGTCCTGACTGTCCACTCTTCCCATGTTCCATCTATGGTCAATGGTTCCAGGAGGAGGCAGAATACACTGTAGCACTCCACGGGTCACAAAACCTTATCTGACTAGTGGAGGAGACCCAGGGCCAATTCCAGCTTCTTGGGAACTTGAGGACTCTTGATCGCTGTCTGCTCACCTGAGGGGTACAGGAAGGGGCGTGGAAGCACACTTCCATACGGTAGACAGGGCACCTGATAGAACACACACTTCCAAAGAGGGCCAGTTGTGTGTTTCATAGGAAGGGAATATAGTCACAGGGATAGATCCTGGGGGGCGGGGGGGTCAATGGCCGAGCATGTAGGGTACCCTGTTTTTCATTCTGTCAGATTCCCCCCATGGCTGGGGGCAGACAGGTAGCTTGAGGTACAGACTAATTAGGGAATATGTAGGTCCCTCCAAAAGCTTGGGTCTCTGCCTCTCTGTTCCCTAAAGGACACAGATCCCTGGCACCTACATCCTGGGGATGCTGGAGCCCAGCCATTCAGTCACATAACCTACTTCGTGCTCTGGCCTGTGAGGGAGGACACCCTCTCCTCCTGCCAGCTGCCCCTACTCTGAACTCCAAGCTGACTCACTTGTCACCCTCAACACCAGAAACAAGGAACTGACTTCAACTGTCCGATGATCTTTTGTGGAACCATCGTGAGGCTGAAAAGAGGTGTCCAGGTCACGGGATTCTGTCACCATGGGGCACATGCTGGTCACGGGATCCTGTCAGCACGGGGTATGTGCTGGTCACAGGATCCTGTCAGCATGGGCAGCACAGGGTATGTGCTGGTCATGGGATCCTGTGGTCAGCATGGGGCACGTGCTGGTCATGGGATCCTGTGGTTAGCACGGGGCATGTGCTGGTCACGGGATCCTGTCAGCACGGGGTATGTGCTGGTCACAGGATCCTGTCAGCATGGGCAGCACAGGGTATGTGCTGGTCATGGGATCCTGTGGTCAGCATGGGGCACGTGCTGGTCATGGGATCCTGTGGTTAGCACGGGGCATGTGCTGGTCACGGGATCCTGTCAGCAGGGGGCATGTGCTGGTCACAGGATCCTGTCAGCATGGGGCACATGCTGGTCATGGGATCCTGTCAGCAGGGGGCATGTGCTGGCCATGGGATCCTGTCAGCATGGGCAGCACGGGGCATGTGCTGGTCAGGGAATCCTGTCAGCACGGGGCATGTGCTGGTCACGGGATCCTGTGGTCAGCACGGGGCATGTGCTGTCTGTGCCCTATCACCAGAGCCACTGTTGAGGAATGCTGGTACCTGCATCCTAGAGGGCTGGCTTCGTAAGGTGACACAGCTTCCCAGGCCCCACCCCTCTGCCTTTTTGTCCTCTACGGGGTGATGTCAGGGAGTGCTGTTCTGACTCACCCTCACCTCAGCATTCAGCATGAAGTACAGCACCCCACAACTCGTAGCTCAGTGAGGTGGTCTGGGTTGGGAAACAGGGCGGAGCCTCTTCTCTTCAGCCCAGTCCTTTGCCTTGGATCCGTCCTAGAGACAGCATGGCCTGGATGGACAAGCATTGTCTGCACCTATCTGTGCCTGCTTGCCTGTCACTCCCTGAAGTCACACAGCCCCCAGCCACCACACACACAGGCCACCACACACAGAGACCTGCATGTGGCAGACCACTAGGCCCAGCCTATCACTTAAGATTCTTTACCAACAAATCAACAAAACGCTGGTGTGGTGTGCAGTGCGAACCTTTAATCCCAGGGTGACAAAACTGGGCAGATCCTTCTGAGTTTGAGGCCATCCTGGTCTACGTAGCGAGTTCCAGGCCAGTCAGGGCTACATAGTAGGACCCTACCTCAAAAAACAAACAAAACACAAAACAACAACAAAAACACAAATAAATAAAAATAAAAAATAAAAATAAATCCTGTTTTGCAATGAATTCTGTGAGAAACCCCACTAAGCAGACAGAATACACACACGCGTGTGAACGTCGACCATCACCACTTTTATACATCACACTGTCTTATCTGCTTCCTTCCGCTATACAAATATTACTATTTCACAATAAATAAGAATATTGTTGATTCAGATGCCTCCAAGCTTTCCTATAGTTGGTAACAGTGTCTCGTGCTATTTTCTATAGAGAAGCTTTCTTAGGGCTTCCTCCGCAGGTACAATTCACAGTCATGCTACAAATGCACTTATGCCTTTCCTTACAAGCTGTTTATTAGTTTTTCTCTGGTAATGTCTTAGGTGTTTAAACAAGCAGTATATATCTGGATTATTTTTCTTAAGTACAAATACTACAATGTACAATAAGGCCTTTTAAAACTCTTGCTAGGCGTAGTGGTGCATGCCTTTAATCCCAGCACTTGGGATTTTGAGGCCAGACTGGGTCTACAAAGTGAGTTCCAGGCCAGTTGGGGCTACAAGGACAGCCTGTCTCTAAAAGGCCAAAAAATTGAATTAAATTAATTAAAAATAAAATTCTCTTAAAGCATTTCTCTTTTTCAAGTAATGAGGATTAGAGTTAGGTTATGAATATGCTTATAGACTATGACTAGGTTTCTCAGTAAAACCTTTCACACAAGAATTGTTACCAATTGTGTCTGGTTTGAGCTGCTTAGCATTTAGTGCAACCTGACATGCTGTTGAAGGTCTTCCTGCAGTCAGGACACACACAAGATCTTCCCCTGTAGGGTGAACCTGATGCTATAGTGGAGCTGGCGAGCACTGGTGGACGACTTCCCGCAGTCTCCGGACTGGTAGCTGTTGTATGTGGGTGTAACTGGTCTTCAGCTGGAATGTGCTATGGAACAATTTCCCAAGGCGTTCCTAGGGCCTGTCTCCAGCATGTGTGCGCAGATGGCATTTCAACACGGACTTCTGGAGGAAACCCTTCCCACATTTTTGACAGACAAAAGATCTTCCCCGAGTGTGAGTCACCTGATGTCTGGGCAGAGACGACTTATTGTAGAAGCCCTTTCCACACTCTGTGCACACGTAGGGTTTCTCTCCTGTGTGAATTTGCTGGTGTGAGGTCAATGCTGACTTCTGGAGGAATGTTTTCCCACATTTCTGACAGACAAAAGGTCTCTCTTTAGTGTGACTTATTTGGTGTCTGTGCAAAGATGACCTGCCAAAGAAGCCCTTCCCACACTCGGGGCACACGTACGGCTTCTCCCCAGTGTGGATGCGCTGGTGGTCTCGGAGCTGGCCCTTGGAAGCCAAGGCTTTCCCACAGTTGGTGCATTTATAAGGCTTCTCCCCAGTGTGGATTCTCTGGTGTGTCCTGAGTACTGACTTCTGACTGAAGGCTTTCCCACACTCAGCACATACATGGTGTTTCTCTCCAGTATGGATTTTCACATGTAGATTGAGGGATGATCTCCGGCTGAACGCCTTCCCACACTGGGAACACGAGTAAGGTGTCTCTCCTGTGTGGATTCGAAGATGCTCCTTCAGTTGGGACGAATTGCTGAACGATCTTCCACAGTGGTCACATTTGTATGGCCTCTCCCCCGTGTGAATTCGATGGTGAACTGTTAGCTGGGACGTGTGACTGAAGGCTTTCCCACAGTAACGGCATGGGTAAGGCCTCTCTCCTGTGTGAGTCTGCTGGTGAGACGTCAACTGGGACCGCTGGAAGAAGGCCTTCCCACAACGGTGACAAACGAAAGGCTTGTCCCTCGTGTGGGTTAGCTGATGTCTCAGGAACCCTGACCTGCCATGGAACGCTCTCCCGCACTCCGGGCACACGTAGGGCTTCTCCCCTGTGTGAATTCGCTCATGCTCTTCTAGTTGGTACTTCGAAGCCAGGCTTTTCCCACAGACACTGCATTTGTGAAGCTTCTCTCTGTTGTGAATTCGATGATGCACGTTCAGTGTGAACGAGTAAGTGAATGATTTCCCACAGTCCCGGCACTTGTAGGGCTTCTCTCCTGTGTGAAGTCGACGGTGCATCTTCAACTGTGATGCGTAAGTGAATGGCTTCCCACAGTCGTCGCATCTGTAGGAGTTCTTCCCCAGGTGAATTCTCTGGTGCATGCTGAGTTCCAACTTCTGGGTGAAGGTCTCTCCACACTCACCGCAGACATGGTGCACTCGTCTAATGTGGATTTTCTGGTGTACTGTGAGACTTGACTTTCGCTTGAAAGCTTTTCCACAGTTGCTGCATTCGTATGGTTTCTCCTTCATATGAATTTGATAATGCACCTTCAGTCGGGAAGGACAACTGAAGGATTTCCCACAGATGGTGCATTTGTAAGGCTTTTCCCCAGTGTGAATTGCCTCGTGCGTGCTGAGGATTGACTTCTGTTTGAAAGCTTTCCCACACACAGGGCACACATACGGCCTCTCACCAGTGTGTATTCGATAATGCACCTTCAGCTGGGATGTGTTGTTGAACGATTTGCCGCAGTCACTGCAGTCGTAAGGCTTCTCCCCGGTGTGAATTCGATGATGCACCTGCAGGTTGGATGTCCGACTGAAGGATTTCCCACAGTCAGGACAGGCATAAGGCTTTTCTGCTATGTGAGTTTTCTGATGGGACAGCAACTCTGACTTCTGGAAGAAGGCTTTCCCACATGTGTGACAAACCAAAGATCTTTCCCCAGCATGAGTTGCCTGGTGTTTGCAGAAAGCAGACTTGTCACAGCAAACCTTTCCGCACTTAGTGGCTGTACCTGCTTTCTCCTGAGAATGGACCTGCTGCACAGGTGGTTGTCTCTGGATGAGACCTTTCCTGTGCCACTCGCTGTCGCGTGACTTTTGTCCTGTGTGGGGACTTGGACAGTTGGCATGAGAAGAGTCTATTGTCAAGAGCTGACCAGGTGGAACAGTGTCATCAAACTGTTTGGTAACATGGTTTTGATTCTGTTTATTTCCTTTTAGGTTAGGCTTTGAATTTTTTGCAAGTGAGCAAGATTTTGGAGGTCTTTTTTGTGTAGAAACAAGTTTGGGTCCCAAAGGGATGTTTTTTCCAGACTCCTTACTTTTACAACCTCTGTCTGGGCTCAAGGGTGGGATCTGGCTTTGCTGGTCTCTCTTTGTAGGGTCTCCATCCTTCCACAGCTCTTCTGAAATGGACCACCACGAACCGTCTCTTGGGATTTCACTTGCTTTCTCATTCTGAAATTTCTGTCGAGGGGTGTCAAGCTCCAATTCCACTTCTGGGAGAAGAAAGGGATGAAGTGGTAGCACATTGAACAGGAAGAACGAGGGCTCACAGTGCTAAAAACACTGCTCACCAAGAAATTTCTGTGTGAGGGACTAACTGTGATGACGATGGGGACAATAAGTAGAACCCGCTCATATCCCCTATGACACACCAAGCACTTAACTAAATGGCTCTCAGCGTGTGCCAGGCAACCTTTTTTTTTTTTTTTTTTTGTCTTTTTGAGACAGGGTCTCCCTTTAGTCCCAGCTAGCCTGGAACTCACTCTGTAGACCAGGTGGGCCTTGAACTCACAGAGATCCACCTGCCTCTGCCTCCCAAGGCAACTTTTTATATAATGGAAGCAAAGTTATTTTAGCTGTAGGACCACTCCATAAAACAGTCACACCCACTCCCCATTTTACAGATGCAGAAGTGAGAAGATGAATACTTAAGGTGATGTGAAGACGGCTCTGACACGCTCTGGGGAGGATGAGATCTGGAAAAAGGTGACCAGTTGAATTAATGCAGGACACCTAGACACCGTGACCTACCGAGTAGGGTGAGAAGAGGGGGCAGGACACAGATACAGTTGTTGCGGAGTTCTTCCTGTGGACAGCGCAGTGTTGGAAGGGAGCACCAGAGCACTGCTCCACAGAGGTGTACAGTCGTGCCCTCTGCCATCTTTCATGTGGCTAAGCTTTTTGTCTGTCTTTCTCCCCCTCCCACTTCACAGCTGGACATGGGAGTCTCACTCCATCCAGGCCCCACTCTGTTCCTGAGCTACAACCCAAGATACACAAATTTTCTTTTTTTTTTTTTGGTCTTTTCGAGACAGGGTGTCCCTGTAGCCCCAGCTGTCCTGGAACTCGCTCCGTAGACCAGGCTGGCCTTGAACTCACAAAGATCTGCCTGCCTCTGCCTCCTGAGTGCTAGGATTAAAGGTGTGTGCCACCACATCTGGCTACAAATTTTCATTTTTTAAACCTCAATTTTATACATACACCAGATTTTCCTGATTTTTTTATCCCATGTATTCCTGGTTATAAACTTTGATATTATGACCTTTCCGTTTTGTGTAGATCACAAAAGTCGACATATTTAGGTTAATTTCAAAGTGTACAATGTAGGACTCTCTGTGTAAAGTGTGAGGTTAGAAAATGCCTCTATAGGAGAGAGTGAAGGACAATAAGGCTGGCCTTGAATTCACAGAGACCCCCGCCCCAGCCTCCCGAGTGCTGGGATTAAAGGTGTGCATCACCACACCCGGCATGAATCCCAGATTTACATTTATGTAGGTGTGTATAAATGCATGTGTGCATGTGTTGTGTACAGGTCATGAAAGTAGAAAGGCGAGTGTGAGAAGCGAGGAAAGATGAAGAGTCATGGAACACGTGTGACACGGAAGCAGAAGAGGGGAATATTTATGGGAGAAAAGATCTTTATGGGGCTGGAGAAGGACGATGGAGAAAAGTGCGACACGTGTACAGTAATTCCAAAATGAAGCCAGTAGTTTGTAAACTAAAAATACCCATGTAAACTGCCACAGCCATGCAAAAATCATTTCAATGTCAACATGTCTACCATCTATTATTTACATATTTAGACTTCTGCAGTGCTTCGGATTGAACCATGGACTCTGGCAATGCTAGGTCATCACTGTGCCACAGAGAATGTGTCCTCGGCCATGCCCAATGTCAACAGGAAAACAAGTCCGACCTCTTCCCACGGAAAGCACAAGTCACACCTCAACCGCAAGCTTCCTGCAGCTGCTTTTTCTTTTTCTATCTTATTGAGATGGGGTCTCCTTGCAGTCCCAGCTGGCCTTGAACTCAAGAGATCTGCCTGCCTCTGCCTCCCGAGCGCTGGGATTAAAGGTGTGCACCACTACGCCTGGCATGCCTGGCATGCACCTGCTTTTTACTGTCATCCAAAATTACGTCATCCAAAGCAGCTCTTACCGTGTTCTAAAATCAGGACCAGTGTCACCCCACATGGAGGCTGAGGGCTTTGTTTCTGAGCTTCAAAACCAGTTACTCTTTATTTTTTTAATATTTTATTTATTACTTTTTATTTTATGTGTATGAGTGCACTGATGTGTGTAGATGCCTCTGTGTCATCAAATGTTTGTGGAGGTTGGAAGAGGGCATTGGATCCCTTAAACTGTCGGTACATACGGTTGTTAGCTGCCATGTGCGTGCTGGGAATTGAATGCTCTGCAAGAGCACCCAGCGCTTTTAGATACTGAGCCATCTCTCAGGCCCCCAATTCAGTTACTCTTTATTTTTTTAAAACATTTAATCTTTTTGATTTTTTTAAATTTTTATTTATTTATTTATTTATTTCTGTATGTGTATAAATGTACTGTCTGCATGTAGGTCTGTGCACCCATGTCGTGCAATGCCGCGGAGGGCAGAAGAGGGTCTCGGATTCCCCTGGAACTGGAATTCTCCTGGAATTGGAGTTACAGACGGTTCTCAGCCACCATGTGGGTGCTGGGGATCGAACCCGGGTCCTCTGCAAGAGCGGTCGGCGCTCTTAACCGCTAGGCCATCCCTCCAGCCCCAATTTATTATTTTTATTTATATGAGTATATTGTCTGCATGTAGGTTGGTGCACCTGTGTCATGCAATGCCGCGGAGGTCAGAAGAGGGCATCAGATTCCCCTGGAACTGGAGTCAAAGATGGTTCTTAGCCGGCATGTGGGTGCTGGGAATCGAACCCAGGTCCTCTGCAAGAGCAGTCAGTGCTCTTAATGCTGAGCTATCTCTCCAGCCCCTCAGTTACTCTTTAAACTGCTGTTCTGACGGTTCCGGCCCAGTAGCCTTCCACTAAACAAACACGATGTTTTCATCTCATGCCCCCATTCTCTCAATCCAGTTAAAATCACTGCTCTGTGAACTCTGCATTCTCTGAAGCCCTGCTGCAGACCACCATGGCCTAACATCGATGTGACATAAATCAGGAAGAAGACACACAATCCCTGGGCCCCATGCAACAGAACCACCTACAGAACAGACAAGAACAAAAACAACAACCAGAGGAGCAGGGGTGAGGAAGCCAGGGAGGTAGGTATGTTGGAATGTGTGCCACGGCACTACTCTCAAGAGCCAGCGAATCCCACATACAAGAGACACACCTGCAGCAAAATCTACACGCAACAGAACTGAAGAGCAAGGTTTACAGAAATAAACACCTGCCTGCTGTGTTCTAATTCATCAGTGGCATATACAAACTGTATTATGAGTAAAAAAGTTTCAATAAGAAAGGGAGTTGGCTTGTTGTTTTCCCAGTGGGAGCAGGAAAGTGTGCTTGCAGAGAGAACGGGCCAGGACTTGTAACTAACAGTCAGGCAGACGCCCGACGAGGACAGCCGGGAAGCTGAGTCGAACCCGACAAAACCCATCAGAGTAAAGTTCTGCCCAGGTGTGAGGGCGCCTGCCCCAAATCCAGAATGTGGGAGGCGAGACAGGGGAGTGCCAAGTGGGGCACTAGCGGGCTAAACTGAGCAACACAGCGAGACTAAGCAAAAGCAGAAACAGGAGCTGACATGGCACAGTGCCTTCTAAACGGCTATGGTTACTTTGCAGATCTGCACTGCTGTGGCCTCGATCTAGCGGCTCCGAGTTGTCACCAATGCAGATTCCTAACTGGTGACAGCACTGAGGGCAAGTGGCTGGGAGTGACCAGGAGCGCTCAGCCCTGAATGGGACACGGTGTCCTCCTGTCCCCCACCAAGGCTCAGGAAGCTTCACAGAAGAAGGGATCTCAAGAATGGAAGAACGTGGGGTTGGGGAGGAGCCATGAAGGTCTTCTGGGTAGGACACCCCCCCTGCAAACCTGAACTGGAGCCATGAACGTCGTCTGGGTAGGACATCCCCCTGCAAACCTGAACTGCAATCATGAAGGTCTTCTGGGTAGGACGTCCCCCTGCAAACCTGAACTGCAGTCATGAACGTCTTCTGGGTAGGACGTCCCCCTGCAAACCTGTGTATATATTGTTGTTTTTTATGATTTTCTTCTCCCCCTTCCCCCCTCCTCCTCAGACCCCTCAGCTAGAGGGGGGCGTTGAGACACCCTCCGACTTCCCCTCAGAATAACAGGACACCTTTGTATCCTACCTGCCATCCTAACTGTTATGATAAACTTCAGACACTGTCAACCCTCCCCCAGTCCCAATCAAGGTAGCACCACTGGTCAACCTAAGCCCTAGAACACCATCAGAAAACACGACACAGACATCGTGCCCCCACGCCACGCCACCTCCACCGCCCACCCACACCCCACCCTTCCGTGTACACAGACCATATGTCCCGTCACGTACTATATCTCGGCTATACTACCTCCCACATAGTGCGCATCCTGACTCCCCCATCATCTACCCGCGCACGCATACACCCTCCACCTCCCCTCATACCCCCTCAGACACCCTCATCCTCCCTCAGGCCCCCTCCGACACCGCTCATCCACCTCCGCACTAAGACACCCTCCACCCCTCCTCAGACACCCTCCACTCACACATCAGAACCAACAGGTTTTATCACAGTCTTCAAGCTTTACCCTTGTGTAAGCACCCTCAGATTTTACTGTCCTTTTTTGCTTCTTTCTTTTTTTTTTCCTATTTTTTTTTTATTTTTTTTAGACCCTTTTCAGGAACACCCTCCACCTCCTTATGTGTGTATGTCTCTTTCAGACCCACCCCTCCTCCTCCCCTCAGGTCCCCCTCAGACACCCCTCCACCTCCCCTCTAGACCCCTTTCAGGACACTCTCTCCTCCACCTTCCCCATAGATCACCTCAGACCCTTAACCTTAACCCACTCCGACCCCTCAGACGACCCTTCTACTCCTCAGACCCATCACGACCTCCGACACACTCCTCCATCACTCTAATAGTCACCACCTCATTTTGGACACCGCCCTCTCCACATTCTTCCCCTCAGTAACCCGCCTTCCGATACCCTCCCCTATCCCATTCTCCAGACACCCACCACCCCCACCCTCCCTCCTCCCCTCGTACCCCTCAGACACCCTCCTCCTCCCCTCAGTCCCCCTCAGACACCCCCCACCTCCCTCAGTCCCCTCAGCCTGCCCTCCCCCATCACAGACCTCAGACACCCTCCACCTCCCCTCAGACCCCCTCAGACACCCCCCCCCCCCCTCAGTCTTTCCTCAGACCCCCTCACCTCCCTAGACCCTCAGGGGGGGTGTGCCGTGACCCGTCCACCTCCCTCAGACCCCCTTCAGACCACCCTCCCACTCCCTCAGACACCTCAACCTCCCCCAGTCCCCTCGATGACACCCTCCACCTCCCCTCAGACACCCTCTCCTCCCTCAGACCCCTCAGATATATCCCCTCCCAGCTTCCTGTTCTTTAAAAAAAACAAAAGAGAGAAACCACCGAGACCAATCAGTACCATCCATACCTGGCATGGATGGGGGCTGACCCCCACCCACCACAACTCCTAAGAACATCACTCCCCAGCACGTTTACCAGCAGCTGTCAGCAGCTCCTGGCCTAGGAGTGGGGCCTTCAGAGCCCTCCCACGGCCAGGCTGGGACGCCGCTGGTGCGATCCCACAGCAGGCCTGTGTGGGTAACTACCACTGCTCCAGTGCAGGTTTGCAGGGGGACGTCCTACCCAGACGACGTTCATGGCTCCAGTGCAGGTTTGCAGGGGGATGTCCTGCCCAGACGACGTTCATGGCTCCAGTTCAGGTTTGCAGGGGGGTGTCCTACGCAGATGACGTTCATGGCTCCAGTGCAGGTTTGCAGGGGGGCGTCCTATGCAGACGACGTTCATGACTCCAGTTCAGGTTTGCAGGGGGGTGTCCTACCCAGAAGACCTTCATGGCTCCAGTGCAGGTTTTGCGGGGGGGGGGGGTGTCCCTACCCAGACGACGTCAGGTCCATTGCAGGTTTGCAGGGGGGTGTCCTACCCAGACGACGTTCATGGCTCCAGTGCAGGTTTGCAGGGGGACGTCCTACCCAGAAGACGTTCAGGACTACAGTTCAGGTTGCAGGGTTACGTTGGACCAGATGACGTTCAGGACTACAGTTCAGGTTTGCAGGGGGGCGTCCTATGCAGACGACGTTCATGACTCCAGTTCAGGTTTGCAGGGGGGCGTCCTATGCAGACGACGTTCATGACTCCAGTTCAGGTTTGCAGGGGGGCGTCCTATGCAGACGACGTTCATGACTCCAGTT
>VZQC01012434.1:0-108596 GCA_009823505.1 Rhizomys pruinosus
TAAATAGTCATGATATATTTTAATAGCCAGGTACCAAACTGCCTTATGACTTAGTACCGCCTGTAGGTATGTTTGATGGTCCTGGTTAATAAGCGATCCCCCGTGTAAATTGCTCTTTTCGCCTCAGGGTTGCTTTTGGCTATAATAGAGTCTTTTGTTTTTCTCCAAAATGAAAATTGCAGGATTTTTGTTTTCCCAAGCTGTGAAGAATCTGTTGGGATTTATTGGAAATTGCATTAAATCTGTACACGAGTTATTGGGTTAGAATGGACATATTTTATCTAATGATTTTTTCTCCGCAATCCATGAGGATTGGAGGTTTGTCCAACTTCTGATGACTTCCTCAATTTCCTTTTACAGGGGTTTTAAAATTTTTGTTCTAGAGATCCTTGGTGTCTTTGGTTATGTTTGTTCCTAGGTATTTTATTGTTTTTGAGGCTATTGTGAGTGGGAAGGTCTCCTGTATTCTTTCTTCAGTTGCTTGTTGTTGGTGTAAAGAAAGGCTACTGATTTTTCTAGATTTATTTTTTTTTAATTTTTAAATATTTTATTGAATTTTGTACATTTCATATAATAGATCTTAATCAAATTATGACTCCCCTCCCCATCTACAACCCCTTATACCCCCCTCCCAAATTCTTGCATTCTGTCAAATATGTTAAGTTCTATCCACTCAACCCTTAGTACCTAGATGTCCCTGGGTTCAGGTACTAGTTCATCCTCTGGAGAGGAGGCAGCCTATCTAATCACTCCTTTAAAGATCTATTCCCCTTCAATCTGTAGAAATTGGTTGCAAATATTTCCTAGGCTAAAGTTGGATCCTGAAGCCCATTTCCTCACTTCTATGCTGATTGAGTAAGCATGAGTCTTGCACATCCTGACACCATTGGTTCAAGCTCACGTGAATAAGATCCAGAGTCCAGAAAGACTCTGTTTCCTTACTTCCATGCACCAACCCCAGCTCTTTTACAATCTTTCCACCTCTGCTTATACAATAGTCCCTAAGTCATATGTGAATTAAGTTTAATATAGGGACAAACACTATGTAGTCTCTTAGTCTCTAAAACTTGGGCAGTTTTGACCTTCTGTATGAATCACACTCTGTTTTATGAAGAAGCTTCATTGGTGAGAGTTGAGAGATGCATTCCCAGTTATTCTATGTTCCAAGAGTCTTGGGTGTATGGGTTCCATTGCAGATATGTCACTTAGGGCTGGGCATCTCTCAGACACTTATTCTCTGTGAACAGCTGTGGAACTCTGTACACATCTCCATCTGCTTCAGAAAGATGCTTCTTTGGTAAGTGGTAAATGGCTTACTTATGATTGATGGTTCCAGGGAATTAGAGTCCATTGTGGTGGGAGGCATGGCGGCTGGATCTGGAGCAGGAAGCCGAGGGTCACATCTTGCAAAGAGCACAGGAAGCAGTCTAGATTTATTTTGTATCCTGCCACTTTACTGAAGTATTTAATCGTTTCTAGGAGTTTTCTGGTGGAGTTCTTAGCATCCATTAAGTAGACAATCATATCATCAGCAAAAAGGGATAGCTTGACTTCCTCTTTTCCAATTAGAACTCCTTTAATTTCCTTTTCTTGCCTTATTGCCCTAGAAGGGTTTCAAGAACTATATTGAAAAGGAGTGGTGACAGTGGGCAGCCTTGCCGAGTTCCTACCTTTAAGGGGACTGCTTCTGTCGTTTCCCCATTTAGGATGATATTGGCTGTGAGGTTCCTGTGTATGGCTTTGATTACATTGAGGAATGATCCCTCCAGTCCAATTCCCTCTAGGACTTTAAACATGAAAGGATGCTGGATTTTGTCAAAGGCTTTTTCTGCATAAATTGAGATGATAGTGTGGTTTTTGTCTTCCAGTCCATTTATATGCTTGATGACATTTATTGATTTTCATATATTGAACCATCCCTGCATCTCTGGTATGAATCCAACTTGGTCATGATGGATGATCTTCTTGATGTGGGTCTGTGTGTGACTTGCCAGTATCCTGTTTAGAATTTTGGCATCTGTGTGTCATCTAGGGAGATGGGTCGTAATAGTTCTCCTCTTGGTTGTGATCTTGTACCTGGTTTTTGGTAATAGTGTGGTGCTGGCTTCATGAAGAAGGGAAATCTCAGAGAATTCTTCATCCATTACTGTTATCCTTCTAGAACAACTTGAGTAGTAATGACTGTAGTAAGTCACTTTTTGAAATAATTTTTAATAGGAATTCTGCCAGTGAAGACCATCTGTGGCTGGGCATTTATTGGTTGGGGAGGCTACTTATTTAATCTTCAAATTTCTTGCTGGTTATTGATCATATTTAGGTTGTCAATCTCGTTCTTGGTTGAGCATGTGTGTTATTCCAAGGATTTCAAGATATCATGACCATTATCTTAAAGGTTGTTTCAAAAACTCTGGTACTGCATAGGGCTTTTGAAGTATTCCGTATGATTGTTTGGATCTTTTTCATTGTTCTGTTTTGAAGATATTCTCCGCAAATTTCGTCACCAGATTCTATTGATTTGGAAGTTGTTCTTTCTATTGTGGTTAACATGGCTAGGTGCTGTCTATCTTATGGTATATGCCATCTCAAAGAACCAACTTTTGGTTGATTTGATTTTTTGTATGGTTTTCTTTGTGTTTCATTGTCATTGATACTCATGGCTCGTCAAATGTTTTATTTATTCTTTTTTTTTTTTTTTTTGTTCTTTTTTGTCTTTTTCCCTCCAATTTTGTTGTATTGTCCTCTTAAAGTATCTGTTTAGCTGCGTGTTGATCAATTAGCTTAGTGCTTTTGCTGTTTTTTTAACTGTAGTGCAGCTTATGGTATGATACTTCCCTTGTTAGGATGGCTTTTAAAGTGTCCCTACGTTTTGCCAATGTTGTAATTAATCATTGGTAATATCAATTTCACGGAAATGCTTTTATTTCTTTCCTAATCTTTTCTTCTTTGACCCATTCATTATTTAGGAGAGTGCTGTTTAGTCTCCATGTGTTCTTGTAGGTTGTAGGGTTTATCTTGGTGTTGATATTGAGTTTTATTGCACTGTGGTCTGATAGAATGCATGAGAGTATTTCAATCTTTTTGTATTTGTTGATTTTTTTTCTGTGTCCCAGTATATGGTCTATTTTGGAGAATGTTCCATGATGTGCTGAGTAGAAAGTGTATTCTCTGGTGTTTGGGTGAAATATTTGATAGATGTCTGTGAGGTCCATTTGGTGTATTGTATCATTTAGTTCAGATGTCTCTCTGTTTATACTTTGTCCTGTTGATCTGCCTAAAGGACTTAGTGGGGTTTTGAAGTCCTCTACTATTAGTGTGCTGGGGTTAATCTGTGCCTTGAGATCCTGAAGAATTGTCTTTATAAAGTTTGGTGCACCGGCATTTGGTGCATATATATTCATGATTGTGAGATCTTCATCATCAATTGTTCCTTTAATAAAGATGTAAAGGCCCTCTTTGTCTCTTTTGATTTCTTTTGCTTTGAAGTCTATTTTGTCTGATATTAGGATAGCAACACGTGCTTTCTTTTTGGTACCATTTGCTTGGAATATTTTCTGCCATTCCTTCACCTTAAGTTGGTGCCTATCCTTGAAGTTGAGATGGGTTTCTTGCAGACAGCATATAGATGGGTTTTGCTTCCTAATCCATTCTCCCAGTCTATGCCTTTTGATTGGGGAGTTCAGCTCGTTAATATTTAAGGTTATAATTGAAAGATGGATGTTACTCCCTTTCACCTTATTATCCATTTGGACTTTTAGCCTGTGATTCTACTCCTACAGTTATGTTTTTATTAGTTTCTCTTCCTAGGTGTTTGAGGATTGTTGTTACTTTTGATGTCCAGAAGCTTTTGAGTTTAATGAGGTCCCCTTTGTCAATTGTCTATCTTATTTCTTGTGCAGTTGCTGTCTGATTTAGGAAGTCTTTTCCTATGCCTATGTCTTGTAGTCTGCTGCCAACTTTTTATTCTATCACCTTCAGAGTTTTGGGTTTCACGTTGAGGTGTTTGATCCAACTGGAGTTGACTTTTGTACAGGGCAAGAGATAGGGGTTTAACTTCATTCTTCTACAAGTGGTGATCCAGTTTTGCCAACACCACTTGCTGAAGATGTTGTCTTTCCTCCATTGTGTCTTCTTGGCCCCCTTGTCAAATATGAGATGGCTGAAATTGTATGTGCTCAAGTTTTAATCTTCAGTTTTGTTCAATTGGTCAACAGGTCTGTTTTTGTGCCAGTACCAAGCTATTTTTATGACTATAGCCCTGTAGTATAGTTTGAAGTCTGGTATAGAGATTTACCCTGTATTGCTCTTTCCACTCAGGGTTGCTTTGACTATTCTTTTGTTTTCCCTTATGAAATTAAGGACTTTTTTTCCAAGCTTGTGAAGAAACTCTTGGGGATTTTAAATGCGATTGCATTGAATCTGTATATTAATTTGGGTAGATGGACATTTTTACTATATTAATTTTTCCAATCTATGAGCATGGGAGGTCTTTCCTTCTTCTGATGTCTTCAATTTCCTTCTTCAGTGGTTTAAATTTTTTGTAGAGCTCTTTGGTGTCTTCAGTTAGGTTTGTTTCTAGGCATTTTATTGTTTTGAGGCTATTGTGAGTGGGAAGGTCTCTTTGTATTCCTTCTTCAGTTGCTTGTTGTTGGTGTAAAGAAAGGCTACTGATTTTTCTAGGTTAATTTTGTATCCTGGTACTTTACTAAAGCTCTTAATCATTTCTAGGAGTTTTCTGGTGAACTTTTAACATCCCTTAGGTAAACAATCATATCATCAGCAAAAAGGAATAGTTTAACTTATTCTTTTCTGATTAGTACTCCTTTAACTTCCTTTTCTTGCCTTATTGCCCTAGCAAGTGTTTCAAGCACTATAGATGAAGAGGGGGCAGCCTTGCTGAGTTCCCACGTTTAAGGGGAATGCTTCTGTCTTTTTCTCCATTTAGGATAATATTGCCTGTGGGCTTCCTGTATATGGATTTGATGACATTGAGGAATGATCCCTCCAATCCAAATCCCTCTAGGACTTTAAGCATGTAGGGGTTCTGGATTTTGTCAAAGGCTTTCTCTGTATCGATTGAGATGACCATGTGGTTTTTGTCTTTCAGTCCATTTATGTGTTTTATGATATTTATTGATTTTCATATGTTGAACCATCCCTGCATCTCTGGTATGAATTCAACTTGGTCAGGATGGATGATCTTCTTGATGTGGGTCTGTACATGGTTTGCAAGTATTTTGTTGATAACATTTGCATCTGTGTTCATTAATGAGATGGGTCTATAGTTCTCCTTTTTCCTTGTATCTTTGCCTTGTTTTGGTATTAGAGTGATACTGGCTTCATAGAAGGAATTTGGGAGATTTCCCTCTGCTTGTATCCTTCTGAACAATTTGAGTAGTAATGGTTGTAAGTCTTTTTTAAATTTTTTTATAGAATTCTGTCATGAAACCATCTGGGCCTGGGCTCTTTTTACTTGGGAGTTTTCTTATTACATCTTCAAATTCTTCATGTATTATTGGTCTATTTAAGCTGTTGATCTCCTCTTAGTTGAGCTTTGGTGATTCCCAGAATTTCAGATATCCATCCATTTCTTCTAGGTTTTCTTTTTTTGTTATTTTATTTATTTATTTATTTATTTATTTATTTATTTATTTATTTATTTTTTTTTATGAGTGTATCCTGTCTGCATGCAAGTAGGTATTGTGACCTACCTCCAGTTCGGTCGTGGCCAATGCCCACGGAAGGGTCAGAAGAGGGTGTGTGATTCCCTGGAACGGAGTTCTCGGAATTGGAGTTACAAATGGTTCTCAGCTGCCATGTGGGTGCTGGGATTGAACCTGGGCTCTCTGCAAGAGAGTCGATGCTTCTTAACCACTAGCCATCTCCCAGCCCTCTTCTAGGTTTCAAACTTGGTAAGTATAGGTTCTAAGTATTCCGTATGATTGTCTGGTCTTTTCGTTGTCTGTTGTGATATTCTTCCTTTCATCATGGACTATTGATTTGGAGTTGCTCTTTCTTTATTGGTTAACTGGGCTAGAGGTCTGTCCTTNACAATGGAGCTTTGTGATTAAACAGTGGAGCCAGTGTGAACCCGAAACAATCGGTAGCAGATGCTTTTCTGTGACACAATTGAATTGGCCTGTGATGACACTCAATGCTGAGCAGATTTTTTTTTGTAATGGCACCACTGGGTACTGTGACGGCCCCACTAACATGCAGAGTTCGGAGGACTACAATGGAGCGGCTTGCTCGAGGGCCATATCACTGGACTAGTTTTCTGATGCACATAATGAGGCATTTTTTTTGATCTGCGCCACTTTAAGGAGACGTTGTTAGTGGCATTTAATTTGAGCAGTATGTGAGGTAACACCAATTACCGCGAGCAGTGTCCCCCGTTGTCACCAGCAGCTGCCCCCTTTTTTTTTTTTTGCTGATCGACCACAATTAAGGAGTGTGATTGTCCACACATTAGCACTGTGTAGGGCACAAATTGGCGAATTGTGAGGGAATACATTGCTGAGCAGCGTGACCTCCACGCTCAGGGATGACCACACCGGGCACGTCGACTTTCATGGGAAGATAAATCGGAGCAGTTTTCTTCTGTGATGGCACACAAGTCCCTTGTGAGGACACATTTGGAGCAAGTTGTGAGCCTGACCAAAAATTTGTTAGTGTGAATACACACTGGAGCAGTTTGATGACACAAAGGAGCCGGGTGAGGGCACAATGGAGCATTGTGTTGGCAAAGTGGAAAAGTGGTATGGTAAAATGGAGAAGAGTTATGGCAAAATTGAGTATTGTGAAGGCACAATGGAAAAGTGTTTTGACACAAGGGAGCAGTGTGACGACACAATTATGCCCTGTGATGACACAATTGAGCAGCATGATGACACCAAGGAGCAGTGTTGTGTGATGATGACACAATGGAGGAGCGTCCGTGATGGACACAATGGAGCAGCATTGATGACACAATGGACAGTGTGATGGCAAAATGGAGCACTGTGGTGTCACAATGGATTTGTGTGATGAAACAATGGATCTGTTTGAGTGCAGAATGGAGCAGTATGATTAGACAATGGAGCAGGGTGATTGCACAATAGAGCATTGTGATTGCACATTGGAGCAGTGTGAGCACACAGTCGTGCAATGTGATTACACAACGAGGCTGTATGAGGGCACAATAGAGCCCAATCCCTTGTGATGACTTACAAATTAGCACTGTGATGGCCCACTTGTGCGGGCAATGTTTGATCGCGGGAAAAGCGATCAGTGTGATGACACAATGGAGCCGCGTTATGACACAATGGAGCAGTGACAATGGAGCATTGTTTTGGCAGAATGGAGCATTGTGAAGAAAGAGTGCAGCGATGTGATTGCACAATGAGCAGTGTGAGGACACAATCATGCAATGTGATTACACAATGAGGCTATATGAGGGCACAATAGAGCATGTGTTTGTGGATGACACAAATTCGTGATGCCCAGTGCCGATGAAACCAAATGCGAGCAGTTGGGTTTTTGAGTGCACCAAAGGAGTATTTTGTGACACATTGATACAGTTCGCTATGACATCAATGGCGAGCCAGTTTGATGACCACAATGAGAGCCTGCCTGATCTTCCTGCAAACAACCTGACAGTTTCCTGAGATGACACAATGGAGCTTTGTAGTTCGTTACAACCAAATAGCATCCGTCATTTATGGGCACAATAGGAGCCGTGTGGACGGCAACCCCGGGTGCAATTGTAATGACAAAATTGATCATATACGTGGTCAAATGGAGCAGGGTTAAGGGACATTGGCTGCATAGTTATCGAACACAATGCGAATGCAGCAGTGTGATGACAGAATGGATTCATTGTTTTCTTTCCTTTCTTTGGTTGGCACAATGGTAGCCAGTTTTGAGGATACCATGATCGGGCCAGTTGTCGGTTTTATGTTTTTAGGGGTGATGGCACAATGTATTACAGTGTGAGGACACATGAGAGAGTAGCAGTTCTGAGATTAACACAAGGAGAGCAATGTTGTGATTTTTTTGACACAAATACGACAGTTTTCCCTGTGGTGGCACAGTCGGTTACAGTGTGATGACACATTCTTCCATCGATCAGTCTTTTTGTGTCTGATCGGCAAACTCTTCACCGCACGGCCGTCAAGGCCCCACACCCCCTCTGGAGCCGCCCCTCCTGTTGATTCTGACAAAATGGCTCCTCCCTTTTTTTTCCCCTTCTCCTCCCCCCTTCCTCCCCCTCTTTTTCCTAGGAGTTCATGATGACCAACAAATCCTTGTACGCACACTTGTAAGTTATGGCATCATCTCGGAGCCCAGTTCTTTTCTGTATGTTTACGGGCACAACCCTGCGAGCAGTTGTTGGACCGATATACTGGAGCTATTTTCAGTCTGGCCCAATGGACCCCCGCTGTCAGGACATTCCAATTTAGGCAGTGTAATGACATCAATGGATAACCTGTATAGAGCCACCATCTTTTTCCTGAGAAGTGTGATGACACAATGCCGAGGCAGGTGTTTTGCTTACATCAACGGAGATTAAGCACCACCGTTAGTTCCCAATATTTTGACGCTATCCCTTGAGGGATTATTATTATCTAATAGCAAGCATGGGTTGGTGATGACACAATGGAGTCAGTTGCACTATTGATGACTAACTATTTAGGATATATAAAGTCTTTGTTAGTTAGTGTTTTTGGGATGTACACAATTTATACTGTTTCTGGGCCACAATTGAGCATGTGAGGGGACCCACAACGCGCCGTATACAATGTGTTCGCAATTTGTGATGTTCCAACCACAGGGGAGCAGCCCATGTTACTGACATATAACACGGACGCCAGTCTGTCCTCGATTGGTACACTCGAACAGTGTGACGGGCGCCACATTGGCAGCTTGTGTGAGGCACAGTTTATGTTAGTGTGAGGACCAATGTAGCCACTGTGATGACACAAAGATTTGAACTTTCTATGTACACAAATCCGGGGCAGTGTTGAGTTGTGATGAACAAGGGGAGCAGCCCCATGATGAGACACATGGAGAAGTTGTGATGGCACATATGCGAGCAAGTTCTTCTCTTCGTTTCTTCGTGTGTGTTGAGGGCATAAATTGATGCAGTTTTTCAGTGTTTTTTGTTGTTGTTATTAAAAAAAAAAAAAAATTTTTTTTCTTTTTTGTCATGACAACAAAGAGCCACTGCTACTAAGTGAATAATAGAGCGCGTGAGGGAACAAAGGAGCAGCGTGATGACATAATTGAGGAGTGTGATGACAGAATTGAGTAGCGTGATGACACAATTGATGAGCTGTGTTGGCAAAATGGCGCAGCATCGACTCCCTCCCCTTCTTTCTCTTGGTTGTTGACACAAAGGAGTCCCGCTCGTTCGATTACAAAATGCGAGCCGTGTTTTATGGCCCACAATGGACGCACTGTGAGGGGCGAACAATGCAGCAGTTTGCTGTTGGACACAATGGCGTGTGTGTTAGGGCACCAATGGACTAGTTGTGTGGACACCCAATGGACTCCGTGTGATTGCCCCCATATTGGAGAAGTGTTGATGGCCACCAATGGATCCATTCCGTGATGTGGGAAACATAAGCGCAGTGTGATGCCAAAATGCGCGAGTGGGTATGACATCAATCGAAGGAGTTTGTGCATGACACAATTTAGAACTGCTCTGTAGAGGGCACAATTGGAGCAATGGTGAGTGATTTTAATCAATTTGGAGCACGCTTGCTGACACACAATAGTCAGAGCTATTTTTTTTGCATGAAGACAAACCATGGCATCAGTTCTTTTCAGTGTGATCCGTCACAATCGGACACGTCCTTTTCTGTGAGGGCACCATTAGAGGCAGACCGTTTTGAGGGCAAAATTTACTAGTGTGAGCACACAATGTTACGTCAGTTTGATGACACAATGGAGCAGTTGTGAGGCGCAAAATGGAGCCCTTATGATACAATAATTGAGAATTGTGATGACAAAATGGAGCCATGTTCTCTTGTCCGATGACACCATTAGCCTTACCTGGCCCCGAGGGCATCAATGTCAAGGTCAGGGAACGATGCGCCGCAGTGTGTGGTTGACACAATGTAGAGTTGTCGAGACACAATGGAGCGTGTAAGGTGACAAGAGAGCCAGGTGCTGTGGGACATAATTGAGCTCAGAGTTGCAGGCCAAATGCGAGCAACTTTTCCCTTTCCCCCCCCTCCTTTCTCCCCCTGTGAGAATCCACCATCGAGCCCAGGCGGTTTGTGTGTGTTTGTGCCTGACCACAATGAGATCTCTGAGGGCACAACTCGATGCAAGTTCTTGATGACACAATCGTCCCTTCTCTTCTTTTCTCTTCTTTTCTTTTTTCTTTTCTTTTTTGAACTATGTGACTTTGGCACAACCCCTATTCCTTTATGATGAAACAATGGCTTAGCAGTGTGATTTTTGCGCACAAGTGTGCCACTGCTCGCATGTACAAAATGGAGCATGGTCATGGCACAATGGAACAGGTTCAGGGCACCCCATTGGAGCAGCGTCGATGGAACAATCCTAGAGCCAGTCCGATGGCACTGACACATTTTGAGAGCAGCATGACTTTGTCTTTCAAAGGCATTCATTTAATTATGATTGTACACAAATGCGCAGCAGTGTGATCGCCACAATGCGCAATATTCTTGAATCCGAGAAAACAAGTTCTGATAGCAGCTGCACCTCCCCCCGCCTCTCCCACCCCCCCCGATGACACATGGAGCGCTGTGCATTGAACGCATTGGAGAAGTCTGGATGATTGCACAATCAACAGTGGCATTGGCAAAAATTTAGCAGGGGTCAGCGATAAAATGGATGTAGGGTACGAAGACACATATTGAGAGCCACACATTTTGGCACAATGAGCCAGTGTGAGGGCACAATGGAGCAGTTTGAGGACACAATTGGTTGGAAAGTTTAGTGTCATGACACAATGATCACCATGTGAGGTCCACAATGAGCAGTGTGATGACTCAACCTGTTGCAGTGCTGATCGCAAAATTGGAATTGTGGTGTTGAAACAATGGAACTTGTTGTGATGACACAGTGGCAGACGCCCCCCGGTCCCAACCGCTTGGTTGCGGTTTGACCTGGCCCAATATAGGACGCCCAGTATGTGATGACCACACCTGTGAGCAGTTTGTGATGACCACCCAATGGCGCCTTGGGATGCAAACAATGGAGCACGTGAGAAGACAACAACTGGAGCAGAGTTCCGTGCCACATGGCCCCATTTGCGTTAATGACTACAATTTGCCGCGAGCAGAGTTAAGGCACAGTGGCTCTGTACTGCCCTTTGGGCGCGGGAAGCTTTTCACAATGGAGCAGTTTTGGAGGATTATCAATGTGAGCTGTCCCCTTTTGTGAGGCACACTGGACTGTCCCCTCTGTGTGGACCATAATGAGCCCTTAGTGTGATCGAACACATGGAGAAGTGTCGCTGGGCAAATTTGAGCCAGCTTTGTTGCAGGGTCAACAACAGGAGCATCTGTTGATGTCACAATGCCAGCTGTTTGATGACACAATTAAGGAGGGTGATGTCACCATTTAGCACCTTTCACTTGAGCGGCACAAAGGAGCAATTTTTGATGACTGGAGAAAAAGGGGAGCACCGGTCCCCCACCCCCCCCCCACCAGAGAGTTGCATAGTCCAGTGTTTTAGGCTATGATCGACACACTCCAGCGAGTAGATGAACGACAACACTTTGCCGTCAGCTCAGTCCTTTCTGGTGATGGACCCACACAATGACCAATTCCAGGCCCCCTCTAGACACACTGGATCAGTCGTGAGTGCCAAATTAGTAGTTGTGAATACACACTCTGCCTATGCAGTTTGATGAAACAAAGTGGTCGCACGGGGTGAGGGCAGCCCAGCGCCAGAGCCAGAGTGGAGCACTTATTCTTGTGACTCAAACCATCATGGCCGCAGGTTAGGGTCATAAATGGGAACCCTCCTTTCCCTTTCCCCCCCCTTTCCCTCTTCCCCCTTTCCCTCCCCTTTCCCCCCCCTTTCTCCCTCCCCCCCCCCCCTTCCCTTTTCCCTTCTCCCTCTCCCCCCCCCCTCCCCTTTTCCTCCTCCCCCCCTCCTTCCCCCCTTTTTTTCTTTTCCCTTTTCCCCCTTTTTTTTCCTTCCCCCCCCCTTCCTTTTTTTTTCCCTTCCCCCCCCCTTCTTGCTCTCCTTCTGGTTTTACTGCCCCATACAAAGGAGCCCAATTGTGCATGACACATGCGTCATTGTTGTTATGACTCACAACATTACGCCCACTGTAGGGCACCAATGCTTGTCAACCCCCCCTTTCTCCCCCTGGTTCCGCCAGGGACAAAATCCACCCTGGCAGCAGTGCTACTCTAACATAATGGAGCTTAGGTTTTCTTGTAGTGGATTCAACGGAGCAGTTCTCTTTTTTCCCCCCCTGTGTATGGGATAATTTTAGCCAGTGTTTTGGACTACAATGGACGCACGTTACCCTGTCGGGCATTCGTGCACAACTGGACTGCCAGCAGTCTGTTGGAGCAAAACAATCGTGCAATTTTCCCTGTGATTACACAATGAGGCTGTATGAGGGCACAAAAGAGCAGTTTGTCCCCCCCCCGATGACACCAAGTGAGAGTATCGCCCTGGACCCTTTCCTCTTGAACAAAATGGGAGCCGTCCCCTTCATGATTCGGCTACAACAGGAGGCATCCTGTTGCTTGACACTAATGGCAACAGTGTGCCATGACACAATGAAGCAGTGTGATGGACATCAATGAGCATTGTTTTTATGAAACCCACAACCTCCTGCCAGCAGCAGGATGTTGCTGCCCAATGGAACTATGTACACTGCCAAATGGATCACCGTATCCCTAGGACAATTTGTGAGGCAATGTGTCGACTTGGCAACAAGGTGCCACTCTGTATTGTGACACCATTGCACAATCCCTAGACGCTGGAAACAAATGGAGCAGGGTTAGGCGCGGGACCCTGAGCAGTATAATGACCACAATTTTTGGGCCGTGTGTGTATTGCCAGAATGGATCAGTGGCCGTTGGCACAATGGAGCAGTTTGAGTTGCTACCCCACTGGGGCATCTGTGATGGCACCAAAATGGACCCTTGTGATTGACTGATGAAACCTTCTCCAGTAGCAGTGACTGATCTCCCGAGAATCAACAATGGAGCAGCTTGTGACTGGCACCATTGGAGCAAGTGTTATATGACCCACAATTGACACGTGTTGGTGGCTATCCAGTCAGTGGTATACAGTCTCCTCTGTGAGACACAATCGAATCCATGTGTCTTGTGATTTGACCTTGTCCTGTGATGGCACCCCAAAATTTATTTAGCTGGGTCCTCAACGGCACCATCTGGAGCAGTCCCTTTCCATGTGGATCCCTTTCCTTCCTTCCCCCTCCCTGTGATGACACAATGCGGCAGACAGTTATTGATTGACCTATTAAACAATTTCGCCCAGCAGTCCTTCTGCGCCAAACAATGGAGCTCAGTTGTGAGGGCGGCACAATGGAGCAGTGGACGATTTTAAAATGGAGCTATTGACCCCGGCCCCCACAATGGACCAGTTGTCAGGGACTCATTCACCATTTTAGGCACCCCAGCTGTTAATTGGCACTTATGGATCACTGGCCCTACTCGAGCCCCCAATTGAGGCAGTGTGAGACTACAAGCTGAGCAGCGGGCCTCCCGATACCACCCTAAACGGCGCAATGTTAGTGAAAATTTGAGCACTGTGAGGGAATAATAGCAGTTCTTATAGTCCTCGTCCCCCCTTTCCGAAACACAATGGAGCAAGATGCCCCATGATGATTTCAAAACTGAAGTGGACGTGTGATGAAATAATTTATCACTGTGTGGGCACAATTGAGCAATGTGACGGATACACAAACTGGCGCAATTTGTGATTATCCCCACAAAGTGAGCCAGCATGATGACCACCATATTTAGGAGACACGTTGTTTGTTGATTGGTACAACCCCCCTTGAACATCCTGTGAGGGAACATTGGAGCAGTGTGAGGCACCATTTAGTAGCCCCTTCAGTGTGATTGGACAATACAAAAATGTTCCCACAGTGGATGACACAAATGCCAATTTTGGATTTTAGACACCAATTGGGTGAAGCCCTGTGCCAGGACCATCAAGGGAATGATTTATGATGACACTTTTTTAATGGCTAGAAGTTTGTCTCGGCGATGGAAAATTGGAGAACGCGCCCCTTCCCTTTTCTCTCTTTCTCTTCCCCCCCCCTCCTTTTCCCCCCCCCCCCTTGAGGGCAAAACAATGAGCAGATAGTTCCCCGACTTGAACACAAATGGCGCTAGTTTTTTCCTTCCTTCCCTTTCTCCGTCACGACACAAAAGGTCCGCACTGTAAGTGCATAACCCCTAGAGCAAGTCCCCCCTGTTCCTCCTTCTCCCCCCCCCCCCCCCCCCCCTCTTTCCTCCTCTTTCCTCTCCCCCTTCCCTTCTCCGTCTGAGGGGACATTAGGATTTTAGCGTAGCCAGTATGTAGAAGCAGTATGAAGACAGAATGGAGCAGCGTGATGAAACACGGAGGAGCTGTGTTGGCAAAATGGAGAAGTGTGATGACCAAATGGAGAAGCGTGATGACAAAAATGAGCAGAGATATGACACAATGAAGCAGTGCAACAACACAAAGGAGGAGAGTGATGACAAAATAGAGAAGTGTGAAGACACAATGGAGCTGTGTGAGAGCACAATAGACCATGGTTATGGCAAAGTAGACCATTGTTATGGTAAATGGCACTGTTGTGATGGCAAAGTAGACCGTTGTGATGGCAGAGGGGACCATTGTGAGGGAACAATTCACCAGAGTGAGCAGTCCCCCTTCCTGTGATGACCAAACATGGATCAGTGGGATGACACCAATGCACTGAGTGTGATGTACACAATTTAGCAGTGGTGGGCACCAATGGAGCAGTGCCTCCCTTGTGTTGACACAAATGGAGCAGTGTGATGACACAATGAGGCTGTGTTAGGGCACAATGGGCAGGTGCTCACCAACAATTGACGCAGGTGCTCGAGGCTGACAAAAACTTGGTCACGGCACTCTAGAGGGCCATTCAATGGGGCCCCCTGTGATGTATCACATAATGAGACATTCGTCGATAAACAACAATGGAAGCATGTCCGTGATGATACAATTTCGAACTCTGAGGGCAAAATGGACAATTATGTGTGTGTTAAGGGGAAGCGATGAGCAGCGCTTATTTTGTGACGACACATTAGAGCAGACTGATGACACAATGGAGCCGTCGTTGTATTGCATTGGCACAATGGAGCAGTGTGTGGTAACAACGGAGCATTCGTGAGGGCAAAATGGAGCATTTTGAGGACATCTGCTATGCAATATGAGCGTAGGTGACGGGGATCCCAATGGTGCAGTGTTATGGCCACATAGCGCAGTGTTGCAGGCACAAACAATGGAGCTGTTGGATGATAGAATGGAGCTGTGTGATGTGATGGCACCATGGACCCGTTTCAGGACATAACTAGGCAGTATAATAGTACAATGGAGCAGGAAGAGAGCCCAATTGAGAAGGGTGACGACACAATGGTTATGGTGATTACACCATGGCGCAATGTTACTGCAAATTTGGCAGATAAGAGGGAATATATACATTAAATGAGCCAGTGCGATGACACCAACATGGAGCAACGCTTCGTTAAAATCAAGAAGGAGTTATGTGAATAGTCCGTGATTACACAATGGAGCTCTGTTACTGCAAATTTGAGCAGTAAGAGGGAATAAATGAGCAGTACGATGACCCAATCAGCAACATGATACCCACTAAGACGGGAAGTTGTGATGACACCATTTATCATTGTGTGGGCACAATAAATGAGCACGTGAGGGAAACAATGGCCGCACATGTGATGTCACATGAGCTCGCATGATGACACAAAGGAAGCAGTGTGTGCTGCTGATGGTTACAATCGACACAGCCTTGTGAGTGGCATATGAGCTGTGTGAGGGCACAATTTAGTAGTTTTTGTGAGGGAACACTGTCGCATCTTATGTGATGACCCATAGAATTTTGAAGATCACAATCTGGGGCAGTGCTGTGATGTCACAAGGGAGCAGCATGATGACACAGTGGAGCAGGTTGATGGCAAATTGGAACAGTGTGAGGGCAAATTTAGCAGTTTGATGATACAGTGGAGCAGTATGATAACACAATGGAGCAGTGTCATGACAAACAAGGAGCACTGTAAGGCATAATAGAGCAGTGGAGGTGTGAGGGAAACTTCTAAAGAGCAGTTGATTTATGAACACAGACTTCGGTAGCAGCGTGATGAAAACATGGAGGAGCTTTTTTCTTTTTGCTGTTGTCGCAAAAATGGAAGCAGTGGGATGGCACAATGAGCTGCTTGATGGACAATAATGGAGCTTAGACATTTGTGCTTTTTATGAGCGGAATCAATGTGCCACCTTTTCTGGTTGGAGGGAAACAATGAAAGCAGTTAGGGGGACCACAATTGAGCTGTTGTGTAGGGCACAATGGGAGTACTAGTGGAGGGACATAATGGATCAGTGTGGATTGCACAATGGGAAGTGTGGAGGGCCCACAATGTGGACCATTGTTGAAGGAACATAGGAGCAGTATAGTTATGATGCCAACATGGAAAGCAGTGGGATGACACAATGAGGAGTGTGATGACACCAATTTAGCACTGTTAGGGCACAATGAGCAAGGTGAGGGACTGAATGGAGGCAGAGCTGTGATGACACATAGAGTATGCATGAAGACCAAAATTTGCGCCGTGTTTTGGGGCATACAAACTGGAGCATGTGTGATGACACAATGGAGAAGTTTGGAAAAATTGAGCATTGTGATTACAGAATGGAGCATTTTGATCACACAAAGGAGCAGTTTTGTGATGACAAAAATGGATAGCAGTGGATGAACCCACAATGAAGGAGTGTGATGACACAATTAAGCAAAGTGAGGGCACAATATACCAATATGAGGGCACAATGGCGCAGTGTGAGGACACCATGTAGCAGTGTGATGACACAGTGTGGCTGTTTTAGGGCACAATGGATCTGTGTACGGGCACAATGGAGCAGTGTGATCACACAATGGAGTATTGTGATGAGACAATTGAGCAATGTAATGAGCATTTGGAGCATTGTGATGGCATAGTGGAGCACTGTGTGAGTATTATGGAGCAGTGTGTGGGCATTATGGAGTAGTGTGATGACAATGGAGAAACTTGAGGGCACAATGGAGCACATTGGAGGGAAGAGAGGATCGCAGTGTTATGGCACAATGCTGCAGAGTGATGACACAATGGAGCCGTGTGATGGTACAATGGAGCATTGTGATATAACAGTGGAGCATTGTGAGGAGATAGAAGACCACATTACTGCTACAAATGAGCATTGTGAGGACATAGTGCAGCAATATGAGCGTCCACTTGAGCAGTGTGAGGGGGGGACTAAATAGGTTGCAGTGTTATGGCCACAATAGAAGCAGTGTGAGGTCACATGGTAGTCGTTTGGATGACCTAGACTGGAGTCTGTTGTGATGGCACAATTGGATCCCGTTCAGGAACCATAACTACGGCAGTTACTAATAGGACAATGGAGCGGTGGATGAGAGCCCTCATTGAGAAGGGTGCTGGACCATTCCAATGGAGAAAGGGGATTGCACAATGAGCGCACTGTCCGACTGCATAATTTGAGCAGTTAAGAGGGAGATAATAATATGTCAGTTGAGATGAACAAATGGCGTCAATCCGTAGCTAACACAACTGGAGGGTTGTGTGATGACACACTTTTATCACCTGTGTGGGCACACAAAGGCTATGAAAGGAGGGGGAAACAATGGAGCAGAGTGATGAAACATTAGAGCAGCGTGATGTCAAAATTGAGCACCATGAAGACACAAGTGCAGAGTGTGAGGGCACAATAAACAAATGTGAGGACACAATAGAGCAGTGAGAGTGCACAATTTAGTAGTGTGAGGGAAAAAAAATGTACCACTGCTTGATTGTGATGACACTAAATGGAAGCAGCCCTCCGTGAGGGCACAATGCGCCATTATGAGGACACAACACAAAGGAGAATTTTGATGAGAAAGGAAAAATGGGGCAGCGTGATGAAACAACCATATTTCTGAACTACTGTGAGGACAAAATGTGAGCAATTTGTGACTGTGTGAACAGTGGAGCATGTGATCGTGAAGAACAACAAAGGCGAGCATGAATGACACTAATGGATCCGCAAGCAGTGTGATGGCACAAATGGACGTAGTGGGTGGGTAACAATTGAGAATTGTGAGGCGCACCATGAGCACTGTGACGAACCAATGGAGCAGTGTCATGACCAACACTGATACTCTGTTGAGGGCACAATGGACGTAGCTGTGTTGACACAATTCGTGTCAGGTATATCGCACAATTTGGATTGTGGTGGACACAATGGATGTGGTGATGACCACCAGTGGAGCAGGGATATGGATCAATTGGGAGCTTTAAGTGTGACGACACAAATGGAGAGTTGTCGATGACCAAAATGGAGCTTCGTGATGAAACCATGGAGCAGGAGATGACACAATTGGGCAGTGAGATGATACAATGCAACAGTGTTATGGACCAATGGAGCATTGTTAGAGTACAATGGAACAGTGTGATATCAAAATGAAGCAAAGTGAGGGCACAAAGGAGCAGTTGGAGGATAAAATGGAGCTGGGAGAAGGCACACGGACTAGTTGTCGCAGACATTAATGATGGAAGTTTGATCGGCACAATGGCGAAGTGTGAGGGCAAATTTGAGCACTGTGATGAGCGGCTAACAAAGGAGCAGTGTGTTGTCAAAATGCAGCTGTGTGTGAACCAATTACGGGTGTGATGTCCATTTTAATGTAGCACTGTGGAGGGGCACAAAACGGCAATGTGATGGGAACATTGGGAGCGCCAGAGTGATGACCCCACACCCAGGGTTCTTCGTAGCTTTCAATGAAGCAAACAATGGAGCAGCCCTTGTCGACTTGTCATCAATGCACCCATTCCTGTGGGGACCCACCCCTGTGAGCAGTGTGATGTGCAAAATTTTAGTTATTGTGACTACACACATGCTAGCATGGTTTGATGACACAAACGGAGCAGGGCTTCTGACGGGCCCGACTAGTTGTGGAGAATGTGTGTGATTCAAAACCAATGGAGCAGTGTTAGTGTTAGGCCAAAATGGAGTGTTTGTGTGGGAAAATTGGAGCAGCATGATGTCACATTGGAGCCGTTGTGTGACAATTATGGAGGACGTGATGGACACAATGGAGCAGGTGGGATGTGATTTAATTTTTGACTAGCTGTGTGGGACAACAATCTGGAGCTAGAGTTAATCGTCCACACCCACTGGAGCATAGTGTGAGGACACAAGCGTTTGACCCAATTACTCCCTCGTGTTTTTTTTGTGATTACTCACCAAAGATTGGCTTGTTCCCCTATATGCTGGGCCACAATAGCGCATTGTGATGACTCAAATTAGCACTGTCAGGTCACAAAGAAGCAATGTGAATTAAGAATGGAGCAGCATGATAAAACAAAGGAGCAGCATGATGACACAATGGAGCAGCGTGATGACACAATGGGCAAGCGTTCCCTGTTGTGCTGATGTGATTAATTTAGCAGTGGTTGGACCACAATGGGATGCAGACTTGAGTGCACAATGGAGCAGTGTTGAAGGAACAAATCGTTTTTTGCAATTTGTGATTACACAATGAGGGCTGTATGGGGCACCAGCAAATTGAGCAGTGTTTCCCTTTTTTTTTTCCTCTTTTTTCTTTTTTCTTTTTGTTTGTGATAGGGTCTCACTCAACGTGACCGCCTTCAGCTCCCTCTTTCTTTTGCGATGAAACAAGTGGAGCACAGTGTGATGGCACAAAGGATAGTATTGTCTGTCTTTGACCCAGACTGGAACAGTTGCTAATGACAAAAATGAGCAGTATGATGACACACAATTCACCCTCCCCCCCCTTAGAAGCATGCTCGATGCAACATCCCCCCTCTTCCCCCCCCCGAGCAGTAGAGAGATGACACAATGGAGTTGGGTGATTATGTACTGGAGCAAAGTGATCCCGTACCTATGACACACTCCTATGGCCCCTCTCCTCTTCTCCTCTCCCCTCCTTTTCTCTCCCCCCTTCTCCCCCCCCCTCCTTTTCCTTCCTCTCCTTTTTTTCTTTTTTCCCCCCCCTCTCTTTCTTTCTCCCTTCCCTTTTTTTCTCCTTTCCTCCCCCCTCTTCCCTTTTCCTCTTTCCCTCTTCTCCCCCCCCTCCCCCTTCTTTCCCCCCCCTTTTTTTTTTCCTTTTTTCCCTTCTCCCCTCCCCCCTCTTTTTCCCTTCCCCCCCCCCTTTTTCTTCCCCTCCCCCCCCCCCCCCCTTCTCCCCCTCTTCCCTCTTCTCTTTCCCCCCCCCTCCTCCATCCCCCTCCCCTCCTTTCCCTCCCCCCCTCTTTCCTCTTCCCCCTCCCCCCCCCCCCTTCCCTTTCCCCCTCCCCCCCCCCCCCCATTCTTTCCCCCCCCCCTCCTCTTCCCTTTCCCCCTCTCCCCCCCCTTCTTCCCCTTCCCCTCTTTTTTCTCTCCCTCCCCCCTCTCCTCCCTTTTCCCCCCTTCTCCTTTTTTCCTCCTTTTCCCCCCTTTCCCCTTTTTTTCCCCCCTCCTCCTCCCTTCTTCTTTCCCCTCCCTCCCCCCCCCCCCTTCCCTCCCCTCTTTCCCCCTTCCCCCTTTCCCTTTCCCCCCCCCCTTTCATTTCTCCAGTCTATGCCTTTGATTGAGAGTTTAGTCCATTAATATTTATGTTATAACTGAAAGATGTGCATTGCTTCCTTTCACCTTATTGTCCATTTGCATTTTTGGTCTAGGTTTATATGTCTGCACTTATGCTTTTATTAATTTCTTTTCAGGTGCCTGAGATAGTTGCTCTTTCTTCTGTCCTTTGAATTGCTTCAAGTATTTCTGAAGATGGTTTTCTGACATGTATTTTATCATCTGTTTTAGGTCATGGAATATTTTCTCTCTCCTTCAACTATAATCAACATTTTTGCTGGGTATAGTAACCTGGGTTGCATCTTTGTCCTTTAACATTGGGATGCTTTGCTCCACTTTCTTCTTGCTTTTATAGTTGCACTGGAAGTCAGTTGTAATTCCAGTAGGTTTCCCCTTGTATGTTTAACTTGTTGTTTTCTCTTGTGGCTTTCAGAATTTTGTCTTTTGTTTTGGGTGTCTAGCATTTTAACTATGTTATGGTGTGGGGAGTTTCTTTTCTGATCTTGTTATTTGGAGTTCTTTTTGCTTCTTGTATTTGTATTGGGTTGTCTTTTTTAGTTGGGGAAATTTCATCTCTATTATTCTGTTGAACATCTGATCAATTCAATACCATCATCTTGGGATTCTTCTCTTTCCTCATCCCTATGATGCAGAGGTTTGATCTTTTCATAGTGTCCCACAATTTCTAGTTGTTCCACTTTCGGTTGTGCGGAATAGCTTTAGTGTCAAATGACACACCTGAGTTGAAGGGCAGCCTCAATTGGGGAATTGGCTCCAATTGGATTGCCTGTGGGCCACATCTGTGGAGTATTGTCTTGACTGTTGAGATGTGGGTAGGGCCACGCCCACCCAATGAGTGCAGGCCACCCGGGCAGGTGTTGTTACTGTATAAGAAGGTGGACTGGCTGGGCATGAGCCAGGGGAGCAAGCCAGTGAACAGCATTCCTCCATGGCCTGTGCTTCAGCTCCTGCCTCCAGGTTCCTGCCCTGAGTTCCTGCCTTGGGCTCCCTAAGTGATGAACTGTGACCCAAGAGATGTAAGCTGAATAAACCCTTTCCTCCCCAAGTTGGTTTCGGTCAGAGTGTTTTGTCACAGCAATGGAAGACAAACTAGGACACGTGGATTTTTAAATTTTTAATAATCTTTACTTGAGGTTTTTAGTTGTTCTCTGTTATCTTCCAGGTCTGATATTCTTTGTTATGTTTCCTCCATTCTTCTTCTGAGGCTTTATCCATTCCTTTCTTCTTGATTGGATGAGTGTTCGATTTCCTTTTTCATTTCATCATGTGATTTCTTTAGTATTTCCACTTCCTTTTAGAGTTTCTCAATCTCTTCCTGTAGCTCCTTGCTTTGATGGTTGGTTTCCTTTTTCAGTGTTTCCACTTCCTTCCAGAGTTTGTCATACTCTCCCTCTAGGTCTTTCTGGCATTTGTCATTTTCTCCCTCTAGCTCCTTCTTGAGTTTTTCATTCTCTCTCCTTAGTTCTCTGACTTGTTCCTTATATTATTTGATTTCTTTGAATTTGTCTGAAATTGTTCCTCTAAGATCTGTGTCCTGGGCCACCCTCAGGGGTATCCCACTGTAGGAATCTCCCACAGGGTTGTAGAGCTTCCTGTGGAATTATCCTGCACCTTTCCCATGTTGTCCCTTCATCATGTCCCTGGTATGTGGGTTTCCCTTTGCCTGTATTCCAATGCAAATCTCAAATGCCTCTTCACTGTGTTGAAGGCTTGCTTTGCTTGCCTCCTTCAGATGCCTTTGGGTTTTTGTTTGTTTTGTTTTTCTCCTTGTTTAATGGAGTGTTAACTTGACTAGGTTTTAGGTTTTCAATTTTGTTTATATATTAGAAGTCTAACTCACACTTACATTTCTGTTCTAAAGGTTCTTCAAAGAATCCACTTGGACACCCCCTCAGCAATTCCAGTTGGCAGCCAGAGGGGTGCATAGCCCATGCCCCGGTACTCTGTGTTTCAGGTGGTCTTGGGAAATCCCTGATCTAAGGTCTGTGCACTCAAGTCTCACAGTGGCAACAGGCACGGTTTTTATATCAGGTAGCAGGGCAACTCCACCCCCACAGCCACACAAGGTAATGCTTTCATTATCCAACAAACCAATGAAAAAATTATCCAACAACCCAGTGATAGAATTATCCAACAATCCACCTGGCTGAAGCACCAGGCTCCTACCTGTGCTTCAGGTAGTCCTGGGAAATTCCAGATCTAAGCCCTGTGCACTCTGGTCTTTGTTAATTTCTATCTGCTGAAGACTATAGTCATAAAAACATAGTATAAAAACATAGTCATAAAAAAGCATAGTACTGGCACAAAAAAGACCTGTTGACCAATGAAACAAAACTGAAGATCCAAACTTGAGCACATACAATTTCAGCCATCTCATATTTGACAAGGGGGCCAAGAAGCCACAATGGAGAAAAGACAGCATCTTCAGCAAGTGGTGTTGGCAAAACTGGATCCACTTGTAGAAGAATGAAATTAAACCCCTACATCTCACCCTGTACAAAAGTCAACTACAGATGTATTAAAGACCCAAACATGAAACCCCAAACTCTGAAGGCGATGGAAGAAAAAGTTGGCAGCAGACTACAAGACATAGGCATAGGAAAATACTTCCTAAATCAGACAGCAGCTGCACAAGAATTAGGGTCGAAAATTGACAAATGGGACCTCATTAAACTCAAAAGCTTCTGTACATCAAAAGAAACAATCAAGGAAGTGAAGAGAAATCCCACAGAGTGGGAGGAAACCTTCACTGCAGATACATCTGACAAAGCATTGATTTCCAGAATATATAAACTACTCAAAAAACAAAGAAAAAAGAAAACAAATGACCCGCTCAATAGATGGAGCAAAGAACTGAACAGAGACTTCACAAGCGAGGAATTAGAGATGTCTGAGAAACACCTCAAGAACTGCTCAACATCACTAATCATTAAGGAAATGCAAATGAAAACCACTTTAAGATATCATCTTACTCCAATAAGACTGGCTAGGATCAAGAAAACAAATGATACCAAGTGCTGGAGAGGTTGTGGGGAAAGGGGAACACTCATCCACTGCTGGTGGGAATGTAAACTCGTACAGCCACTATGGAAAGCAGTGTGGAGAACCCTTGGAAGACTTGGAATGAACTTGCCACCCGACCCAGCCATACCACTCCTGGGCATGTACCCTCAAGACTTACCCCACCACAGAGATACATGCACGGCCATGTTTATTTCAGCTCTCTTCACAATAGCAAGGAGCTGGAACCAACCCAAATGCCCCTCAACTGATGAGTGGATAGAGAAAATGTGGTACATCTACACAATGGAGTTCTATGCAGCAGTAAAGAAAGACGACATCATGAGCTTTGCAGGAAAATGGCTGGAGCTAGAGGACATCATGCTGAGTGAAGTAACACAGTCCCAGAAAAACAAATGATGAATGGTATCCCTCATCTGTGGATGCTAGTGCCAATTACCTAGTTGTAAGTATTTCTTGTGCACAGCCTCTTGAGCTTTTGTCCAAGCAGTTTGGAGTGATGCATATTGGAAACAACAACAATAACAGAAAGAACTGCATCAAAGAACTGACTGAAACAGTGAACTTCTGCTCAAAACAGTCAACTTCCACATGGAGAATATCAAGAAATACTGAGAAAGAGATGAAAAGCATGTTTGGCAGAATGCATGGGCTCTGGTGGGATGGGGGCATAGGGTGGGGAACACGGGTCTAGATTTGATAATCATTTTTTTTAATTTTATCTATTTCTGTATGTGTATGAATGTACTGTCTGCATGTAGATCTGTGCACCCATGTCGTCCAATGCCTCGGAGGTCAGAAGAGGGTCTCGGATTCCCCTGGAACTGGAGTTCTCCTGGAATTGGAGTTGCAGACGGTTCTCAGCCACCTTGTGGGTGCTGGAGATTGAACCCCGGTCCTCTGCAAGAGCAGTCGGTGTTCTTAACCGCTAGGCTATCTTTCCAGCCCCTAGATTTGATAATCTGGCACAAAATATATATTTAAAAAATTAATTAAAAATGAAAAAAAGAATAAAGGAGGCTGGAGAGATGGCTCTGAGGTTACGAGCACTGGCTGCTCTTGCAGAGGCCCTGGGTTCAGTTCCCAACACCCACATGGCAGCAAACAACCAACTGCAACTCTAGTTCCAGGGGATTCAACACCCTTTCCTGGCTTTCAAGGCACTGAAAATAAAAAAAAAAAAATGATGACATCATGAACTTTGCAGGTAAATGGATGGAGCTAGAAGATATGCTAACTGAAGTAACACAGTCCCATAAAAGCAAACAACTAATTGTAGCCCTCATCTGTGGATGCTAGCACCAAGTACCTAATTGTATGGCAAACAGAGCAACATCAATGTGATCTGAAAACAACTTTGCCCTTATATTGTGAATTCCTTAAAATATAATAAAAAATTCTATCTGCTGCAAGAATAGCTTTCTCTGCTGAGATTTGAGAGACATGTTAATGTATGAACACAAAAGAATCATTATAAATCAGTATAAGCTACTCTGTACTTAGCAGAATGATAATATTATGTCCTCCCCTATGGTCTGTGATCTGGCTAGCCACAGGATCTTGGCCCTGATAACAGAGTCACTTCTGGACTCTGCCTTGGAAGTGGACCTTAAGACCCATTAGAAGGTGGTTGGCTTGGGCCACTATTGCATTAGTAGTGTCTTTTGTACTTCTTAGGATTCAAAGCTGGTTGTGGATGATGATACCTTTCTCTGCTGGTAGCATGCAGAGCACCTTCTAGGGCTGTGAAAGCTGGACAGTAGAGGTAGAGCTGCAGGGCCAGTACCAGCCTGACCTCTCCTTTTTCTTTTCTGTGATTGGGCATTAGTGTCTTCAGCAAAAACATCTTATCATCCAGTTATGGAGGACAACCATGAGGAATGACAATAGCCAGTATTGTTTGAAGATCTATAGGTCCTCTCTGCTCAACAACTCTGGAAAAGGAAGTCCATTCCTGGCATTGGGCTGTTTTGGCTAGGCTGTGCTGTCCTTAGGCCCAATGAACCCACCGTTATAGAAGAACTGCATTTAAGCTTTTTTTTTTTGTATTGTATATGCATGTGTTGAAAGAAGCTTTCATAGTAGATTTCTACAGGACTCTTTGTGGGGTTTTTTTGTTTGTTTGTTTTTTGGTCTTTTTAAGACAGGGTCTCCCTGTAGCCCCAGCTGGCCTGGAACTCACTTTGTAGACCAGGCTGGCCTTGAACTCACAGAGATCCGTCTGCCTCTGCCTCCCAAGTGCTAGGATTAAAGGCATGCGCCACCACACCTGGCTCTACAGGACTCTTTCAAAAGGCCATTAGTGTTGGTTGTTCCTCCTCTCACTCCCTCTTCTGCCTGCCGTCATATCCCACTCCATGAACCCAATGCCGTCTGCCACACCCTTCTCCCATTACTTCGCTGCCTGTATGTTCCCTACCATGCACCACCTCCTATGGCCCCTTAATGGTTTCCTGATATCTATGGATTTTCCAGTTGAAATACACCTACCTAATGATTCAAAGCTAGCACCTGTTTATGAGAAAGAATATGCAACCTTTGTCCTACTGGATTTTCAGTTTTAGCTTTAACTGTAGTGATGCTTTTTCCCCCTCTTTTCACTTCTTTCTTCTCAGAGCTCTTCGGCACCCTTCCTTTCCTTACTGAGCCAGTCCAAAATGAGGCAACCCAATGTATTTCTCCAATTTGCTCTGGGCTTCTTCATTTCATACATCGATGCTCTTTATTTATTAATTGAGTGTTGTAGAGAACCTCTCCTCCATCTATGACTCTTTCTAAATTGCCTAGAGTGTGTAGTCTTACAGAAAAATATCCTCAATGAACTACTGACCACAGCTCCCCTCCACGTCACGTTTGGGCACCAGGCTACACATCTCCACTCCTTATATCACTATGATCTCTTCCAAAATTTAATCAGAGCCTGAAACACCAGGCTACACCCTGAAGACAATGTGGAAATCCCCCCCCCCAGCCTGCTTTTTTTTCAGGGCTGGAGAAATGGCCTAATGGTTAAGAGCACCAAGTGCTCTTGCAGAGGACCCGGATTTGATCCCCAGCACCCTCATGGTGGCTGAGAACCGACTGTAACTCCAATTCCAGGAGAACTCCAGTTCCAGGGGAATCCGACACCCTCTTCTGACCTCCGTGGCATTGCATGACATGGGTGCACAGACCTACATACAGACAGTACATTCATACACATAAATAAAATAAAATAAAATAAAACACCAACAAAAACAACCTGGAAATTCTATGTAGACATTAAGATTCTTTATGCCCAAATTAAGATCCAAAGGGATCAACAAATGTTACTGACTGACCTTGAAGCTTCCGTGGGAGGTCACTGAACAGTGCCACTGAAGCATTGTGACTTTTATCAGCATGACACTTTAGAGGATGCAAGGAGAGGAACCTTGGTGCAAATCAAGGTTCTATTTCAAATGTCAAACCACCTGGCTGCAAGAAATCTCTCCTTGGTAATTCATTATTAATGTTTAATTTTTATGTAATGTTCACTTACAGTATTTGCAGACTCATATGACAGAAACATATCTATTCAAGCTTTCCTCTGCTTTCTAAACTAGCACAAATCATTTTCCCAGAAAGCATTTAAATTACATTCCTTATATATTAAGACACATATAAAATATGTTGAGAAACATTTGTTAAAATATTTATGGGAGTTAGGTATGGGTTTTTATAACTTTAGGAACTATTTTGTTTTGTCTTGGAGTATGTTTTTCCTAAATAATTCTTATTTTGTGTTCCCTTCCACATGTCAAGAGTAAAGAGAGAAGGAGGAGGGATCTGAATTACTGATAGGCTTAAAGATACAAATTTATGATTTTGAGTTAGTAGATGCTAGTGTTAGGATCTGACACATAGCTTTATGATGACTTAAATAAGAGTACAACTAAATCTCCTAAGTTTACAGATGACATAAAAGTTTATTTGTAGGGGATTTCCCAGGACCACCTGAAGCATAGGTAGGAGCTGGTTGCTTCAGCCAGGTGGATGGTTTGGTTTGATCCATTCATCTTTGTCTCAATTGGCTTGTGTGACTGTGGGGGTGGAGTTCTCCTCCTAGCTGGTATAAAAGGTGGGCCTGTGTGAGACTTGAGATTGGGGATTTCCCGGGACCACCTGAAGCACAGGAATCACCCCCCACGCCCCACCCCCGCCACCAACTGGGCTTGCCGAAGGAGTGTCCAAGTGGATTCTTTGGAGAACCTTCAGAACGGAAAGGGAAGAGTGAGTTAGACTTTCAATAGAAAGCCTAAAACTTAGACAGGTCAACACTCCATAAGCAAGGAGAAAAGGAGAAAGGCAAATCAATCAAACAATGAAGGCATCCGAAGGGGCAAGCAAAGCAAGCCTTCAACACAGTGAAGAGGCATTTGGGATTCACAATGGAATATAGGCCAAGAGAAAACCACATGCCAGGGGACACAAAGAAGAGACAACATGGGAAAGGTGCAGGATAATTCCACACCAAGCTCGACGAACCCTGTGGAAGATTCCTACCATGGGATGCCCCTGAGGATGGCCCAGGACACAGATATTAGAAGTAAAATTATGAACATACTCAAAGAAATCAAAAACTACAAAGAGCAAGTTAGAGAACTAAAAAAAAAGAATGAAAAACTCAAGAAGGACCTAGAGAGAGAGAAGACAAACTCCAGAAGGAAGTGGAAACACTGAAAAGATCCCATGTTGAAAAAGATAAGGAAACCAACCAGCGAAGCAAAGAGCTACAGGAAGAGATTGAGAAGCTCCAAAAGGAAGTGGAAGTACTAAAGAAATCACAAGATGAAATGAAAAAGGAAATCAAACACTCATGCAATCAAGAGGAAAGGAATGGAAAAATCCTCAGAAGTAGAATGGAGGAAGCAGAACAAAGAATATCAGACCTGGAAGATAACACAGAACAACTAAAAACCTCAAGTAAAGATTATGAAAAATTTAAAAATACACAAAAGTGGAAGAGCCAGGAACTGTGGGACACTATGTAAAGATCAAACTTTCATGTCATAAGAATAGAGGAAGGAGAAGAATCACAAGAGAATGGTATTGATTAGATCTTTAACAGAATAATAGATGAAAATTTCCCCAAACTGAAAAAAGACAAACCAATACAAATACAAGAAGCACATAGAACTCCAAAGAGAGAGTATCAGAAAAGAAACTCCCCTTGCCATATCATAGTTAAAATGCTAGATGCCCAAAACAAAGACAAAATTCTGAAAGTCACAAGAGAAAAACAACAAGTTACATATAAGGGGAAACCTATCAGAATTACAACTGACTTCCCAGTGCAAACTATGAAAGCAAGAAGAATGTGGAGCAAAGCATTCCCAGTATTAAAGGACTATAGATGCCAACCCAGGTTACTATACCAAGCAAAAATGTCAGTTATAGTTGAAGGAGAGAGAAAAATATTCCATGACATAAACAAGATGAAAAAATAAATGTCTGAAAAACCAATCCTTCAGAGAATACTTAAAGCAATTCAAAGGACAGAAGAAAGGAGCAACTATCCCCAGGCACCCTGAAAGAGAAATTAATAAAAGCATAACTGCAGAATTAGAAACCTAGACCAAAACCACAAATGGATAATAAGGTGAAAGGAAGCAACACAATTCTATCAGTTATAACCTTAAATATTAATGTCCTAAAGTCTCCAATCAAAAGACATAGACTGGGAGATTGGATTAGGAAACAGAACCCATCTATATGTTGTCTAAAAGAAATGCATATTACCTTCAAGGATGAGCACCACCTTAAAGTGAAAGGATGGAAAAAATATTCCAAGCAAATGGTACCAAAAAGAAAGCAGGTGTTGCTATTTTAATATCAGACAAAATAGACTTCAAAGTAAAAGAAATCAGAAGAGACAAAGAAGGCCATTACATTTTCATCAAAGGAACAATCCACCAAGAAGATTTCACAATTATGAATATATATGCCCCAAATTCTGGTGCACCAAACTTTATAAAGACAATTCTCCAGGACCACAAGTCACAGACTAACCCCAGCACACTCATAGTGGGAGATTTCAATACCCCACTGAGTCCTTTGGATAGGTCAACAGGACAAAAAATAAACAGAGAGACATCTGAACTGAACGATATGATACACCAAATGGACCTCATAGACCTCTACCGAACATTCCATCCTAATACCAGAGAATACACTTTCTACTCAGCACCCCACGGAACATTCTCCAAAATCGACCACATCCTGGGACACAGAAGAAACCTCTACAAATACAAAAAGATTGAAATAATTTCATGCATCCTGTCAGACCACAGTGCAATGAAGCTCAACATCAACACCAGGACAAGCCCTCCTGCCTACAAGAACACATGGAGACTAAACAACACACTCTTGAATAATGAATGGGTCAAGGAAGAGATAAAGAAAGAAATAAAAACATTCCTGGAACTGAATGACAATGACAATACAACACAACAAAACTTATGGGATACCTTAAAAGCAGTCCTAAGAGGGAAATTTATAGCCCTGGGTGCCTACATTAGAAAAACAGAAAGAGCACAAGTGAATGATCTAACACTACAGCTAAAAGCACTTGAGAGGCAACAACAGATGAACCCTAAACGCAACAGACAGGAAGAAATAACAAAAATCAGAGCAGAAATCAATGAAATAGAAACAAAGAAAACAATACAAAAAATCAATGAAGCCAAAAGTTGGTTCTTTGAAAGAATAAACAAGATAGACAGACCTCTAGCCCAGTTAACAAAAAGAAAGAAGGAACAACTCCAAATCAATACAATCTGTGATGAAAAGGGAAATATCACAACGGACAAGGAAAAGATCAAGAAAATTATATGGGAATATTACAAGAACCTATATTCTACCAAGTTTGAAAATCTAGAAGAAATGGATGAATATCTGAAATCTTGGGAATCACCAAAGCTTGGCCAAGAGGAGACCAGCAGCTTAAACAGACCCATAACATATGAAGAAATAGAGGATGTAGTAAGAAGCCTCCCAACTAAAAAAAGCCCAGGCCCAGACGGTTTCACAGCAGAATTCTATAAAACATTTCAAAAAGACCTACAACCATTATTTCTGAAACTGTTTAGAAGTATACAATCAGAGGGAATTCTCCCAAATTCCTTCTATGAAGCCAACATCACTCTATTACCAAAACCAGGCAAAGATCCAACTAAAAAGGAGAATTATAGACCCATCTCCCTCATGAACACAGATGCCAAAATTCTAAACAGAATACTGGCAAATCGCATACAGACCCACATCAAGAAGATCATCCATCATGACCAAGTTGGATTCATACCAGAGATGCAGGGATGGTTCAACATACAAAAATCAATAAACATCATCAAACACATAAACGGAATCAAAGACAAAAACCACACCATCATCTCAATTGATGCTGAAAAAGCCTTTGACAAAATCCAGCATCCCTTCATGCTTAAAGTCCTAGAAGGAATTGGATTGGAGGGATCATTCCTCAATGTAATCAAAGCCATATACAGGAAACCCACAGCCAATATCATCCTAAATGGGGAAATGACAGAAACATTCCCTTTAAAGGTAGGAACTCGGCAAGGCTGCCCCCTATCACCACTCCTCTTCAATATAGTGCTTGAAACACTTGCTAGAGCAATAAGGCAAGAAAAGGATATTAAAGGAGTACTAATTGGAAAAGAGGAAGTCAAACTATCCCTATTTGCTGATGATATGATTGTTTACTTAAGGGATGCTAAAAACTCCACCAGAAAACTCCTAGAAACGATTAACAGCTTCAGCAAAGTGGCAGGATACAAAATTAACCTAAAAAAATCAGTAGCCTTTCTTTACACCAACAACAAGCAACTGAAGAAGGAATTCAAGGAGACCTTCCCACTCACAATAGCCTCAAAAACAATAAAATACCTAGGAACAAACCTAACCAAAGACACCAAAGATCTCTACAAAAAAAAATGTCTAAACCCTTGAAGAAGGAAATTGAAGAAGACATCAGAAGATGGACAAACTTCCCATGCTCATGGATTTGGAAAATTAATATAGTAAAAATGTCCATTCTACCCAAACTCTTGTATAGATTTAATGCAATCCCAATTAAAATCCCCAAGAATTTCTTCACAGGCTTGGAAAAAAAGTCCTTAATTTCATTTGGAAAAACAAAAGACCCCAAACAGCCAAAGCAACTCTGAGCAAAAAGAGCAATACAGGAGGGATCTCTAAACCACACTTCAAACTATACTACAGGGCTATAGTCATAAAAACAGCTTGGTACTGGCACAAAAACAGACCTGCTGACCAATGGAACAAAACTGAAGATCCAAACTTAAGCACATACAATTTCAGCCAGGTCATATTTGACAAGGGGGCCAAGAAGCCACAATGGAGAAAAAACAGCATCTTCAGCAAGTGGTGTTGGCAAAACTGGATCCACTTGTAGAAGAATGAAATTAAACCCCTACCTCTAGCCCTGTACAAAATTCAACTCCAGATAGATTAAAGACCTCAAAGTGAAACCCTAAACTCTGAAGGCGATAGAAGAAAAAGTTGGCAGCAGACTACAAGACATAGGCATAGTAAAAAACTTCCTAAATCAGACAGCAGCTGCACAAGAATTAAGGTTGACAATTGACAAATGGGACCTCATTAAACTCAAAAGCTTCTGGACATCAAAAGAAACAATCAAGGAAGTGAAGAGAAAACCCACAGAGTGGGAGGAAATTTTCACCAATGATACATCTGACAAAGCATTGATTTCCAGAATATATAAACTACTCAAAAACAAAGAAGAAAGAAAGCAAATGACCAATTCAAAAGCTGGAGCAAAGAGCTGAACAGAGACTTCACAAGTCAGGAATTAGAGATGGCTGAGAAACATCTTAACAAGTGTTCAATGTCACTAATAATTAGGGAAATGCAAATTAAAGCCACTTTAAGATATCATCTCATTCTGATAAGACTGGCTAGGATCAAGAAAACAAATGATACCAAGTGCTGGAGAGGTTGTGGGGAAAGGAGAACACTCATCCACTGCTGGTGGGAATATAAACTCATACAGCCATTATGGAAAGCAGTGTGGAGAACCCTTGGAAGACTTGGAATGAACTTGCCACCTGACCCAGCCATACCACTCCTGGGCATTTACCCACAAGACTCATCTTACTGCAGAGATACATGCACAGACATGTTTATTGCAGCTCTCTTCACAATAGCAAAGAGCTGGAACCAACCCAAGTGCCCCTCAACTGACGAGCGGATAGAGAAAATGTGGTACATGTACACAATGGAGTTCTATGCAGCAGTAAAGAAAGATGGCATCATGAGCTTTGCAGATAAATGGCTGGAGCTAGACGATATCATAGTGAGTGAAGTAACGCAGTCCCGGAAAAACAAACGACAAATGTATCCCTCATCTGTGGATGTTAGCACCAATTACCTGATTGTATGTCAAACTGAGCAACATCAATGTGGTCTGAAAACAACTGTGCTCTTATATTTTAATCCCTTAAAAATAATAAACAAAAACTAAAAAAATAATGAAATACAGATGAAAAACAATAATCAAAATAAAGACAGTGGTGCAACATAGCTTTTAAAAAAGTTTATTTGTAAAGAAAACATACAACGAAGTTAATGTAGACATCTAGAAAAACAAGAAAGGCTTTGATCTAGGCTGACGTGTTCATCTGGTGGTGGCTGTGTGCAGTATCACACGAGGTAGCTTAAATGATATGAATTTGTTTTCTCATATCTGAAGGTTGAAGTTCAAGATCTGGATGTAAAATTTGGCTCCTGGTGAAGTCTCTCCTCTTCTTCTCGTGAAGTCCTCCTCTCCTCCTGGTGAACTCCTCCTCTCCTCCTGGTGAAGTCCTCCTCTCCTCCTGGTAAAGACGCTCCTCTCCTCCTGGTGAAGGCTCTCCTTTCCTCCTGGTGAACTCCTCCTCTCCTCCTGGTGAAGACTCTCCTCTCCTCCTGGTGAACTCCTCCTCTCCTCCTGGTGAACTCCTCCTCTCCTCCTGGTGAACTCCTCCTCTCCTCCTGGTGAACTCCTCCTCTCCTCCTGGTGAACTCCTCCTCTCCTCCTGGTGAAGTCCTCCTGTCCTACTGGTGAAGTCCTCCTCTCCTCCTGGTGAAGTCTCTCCTCTCCTCCTGATGAAGACTCTCCTCTCCTCCTGGTGAAGTCCTCCTGTCCTCCTGGTGAAGTCCTCCTCTCCTCCTGGTGAAGTCCTCCTCTCCTCCTGGTGAAGTCCTCCTCTCCTCCTGGTGAAGTCCTCCTCTCCTCCTGGTGAAGTCCTCCTCTCCTCCTGGTGAAGTCCTCCTCTCCTCCTGGTGAAGTCCTCCTCTCCTCCTGGTGAAGTCCTCCTCTCCTCCTGGTGAAGTCCTCCTGTCCTTCTAGTGAAGTCCTCCTCTCCTCCTGGTGAAGTCCTCCTCTCCTCCTGGTGAAGTCCTCCTCTCCTCCTGGTGAAGTCTCTCCTCTTCTCCTGGTGAAGTCCTCCTCTCCTCCTGGTGAAGTCTCTCCTGTCCTCCAGGTGAACTCCTCCTCTCTTCCTGATGAAGACTCTCCTCTCCTCCTGGTGAAGGCTCTCCTCTCCTCCTGGTGAAGACTCTCCACTCCTCCTGGTGAAGTCCTCCTCTCCTCCTGGTGAACTCCTCCTCTCTTCCTGATGAAGACTCTCCTCTCCTCCTGGTGAAGTCCTCCTCTCCTCCTGGTGAACTCCTCCTCTCCTCCTGGTGAAGTCCTCCTCTCCTCCTGGTGAACTCCTCCTCTCTTCCTGATGAAGACTCTCCTCTCCTCCTGGTGAAGTCCTCCTCTCCTCCTGGTGAACTCCTCCTCTCCTCCTGGTGAAGTCCTCCTCTCCTCCTGGTGAAGTCCTCCTCTCTTCCTGATGAAGACTCTCCTCTCTTCCTGGTGAAGTCCTCCTCTCCTCCTGGTGAACTCCTCCTCTCCTCCTGGTGAAGTCCTCCTCTCCTCCTGGTGAACTCCTCCTCTCTTCCTGATGAAGACTCTCCTGTCCTCCTGGTGAAGTCCTCCTCTCCTCCTGGTGAATCCTCCTCTCCTCCTGGTGAAGCCTCTCCTCTCCTCCTGGTGAAGTCCTCCTCTCCTCCTGATGAAGACTCTCCTCTCCTCCTGGTGAAGTCCTCCTCTCCTCCTGGTGAATCCTCCTCTCCTCCTGGTGAAGCCTCTCCTCTCCTCCTGGTGAAGTCCTCCTCTCCTCCTGATGAAGTTCTCCTCTCATCCTGATGAACTCCTCCTCTCCTCCTGGTGAACTCCTCCTCTCCTCCTGGTGAAGTTCTCCTGTCCTCCTGGTGAAGTCCTCCTCTCTTCCTGGTGAAGTCCTCCTCTTCTCCTGGTGAACTCCTCCTCTCTTCCTGATGAAGGCTCTCCTCTCTTCCTGGTGAAGGCTCTCCTCTCCTCTACTCCTGTCATGTGAGAGGTTCTAGGCTTAATCCCCAGTTCCTAAATAAGTAAATAATAAAATAAGTAAATAAACATATAAAATATAGACATTCAAGCACCCTCAGGTACACTAGAAGAGCCGGACCTTTACCAGTGGTTACATCTCTCAGAGTCACGTGACCACCCCAGGGCCTTTACCAGTGGTTACATCTCTCAGAGTCAGGTGACCACCCCAGGCACATAATGCCGAGGCCCTAGCCTCATCAGTCTCTCCTCCCTAGGCCTCCTGACTCCAAAAGGAGTACTCCCACTCTGCAGTGCCCCCTAGGCCGAAATATTTGACAACAATCACTTGGAAGGTGCACCTTTCAACGGTAGCTGACCACTCATGCCCCCCTGGCTTGAGACAGCGTGGCAGCAGAAGAGCCAAAGAGTGGCCAGTGGGTGCTTCTGAGCATGTGCCAAATTGCCTGGACAGGCAGAGATCCTGAAACAGCCAAGCAGCTGCCTAGAAGCAAACTTGATGTTCAAATCCCTCCCAGCTTTTGGAACAATCATTCATTGTGCAAGGATTTAATGACCACGTACGAGGTGCCTGCCCTGATCTGAGCAACATGAGGACACAGGGAACAAGCAGATGGGAGCCTGCCTCCCCGAGGGATATGAAATGTGAAAATAGACATTTAATATACAATAAGGCAGCAGCACACTTGTGTCATTAGCAACCAGCTCTTAGAAGGTGTTGCTTGCGGGACCATCAACATGGCAGATGTATTAAGCCAGCCTGGGAGTTGGGAAAGCACAGAGGAGGTGCGTCCCTGAGGGTCCTGTCAGGGGTAGGGCACAGAGGAGGTGCATCCCTGAGGGTCCTGTCAGGGGTGGGGCACGGAGGAGGTGCATCCCTGAGGGTCCTGTCAGGGGTGGGGCACAGAGGAGGTGCGTCCCTGAGGGTCCTGTCAGGGGTGGGGCACAGAGGAGGTGCGTCCCTGAGGGTCCTGTCAGGGGTGGGGCACAGAGGAGGTGCATCCCTGAGGGTCCTGTCAGGGGTGGGGCACAGAGGAGGTGCGTCCCTGAGGGTCCTGTCAGGGGTGGGGCACAGAGGAGGTGCGTCCCTGAGGGTCCTGTCAGGGGTAGGGCACAGAGGAGGTGCATCCCTGAGGGTCCTGTCAGGGGTGGGGCACAGAGGAGGTGCATCCCTGAGGGTCCTGTCAGGGGTGGGGCACAGAGGAGGTGCATCCCTGAGGGTCCTGTCATGGGTGGGGCACAGAGGAGGTGCATCCCTGAGGGTCCTGTCACAGGTGGGGCACAGAGGAGGTGCATCCCTGAGGGTCCTGTCAGGAGTGAGGGCAGAAAAGCCCAAGTGATGGGTACAAAATCCCTAAGTAAAATTAGACATCACTGGATTGGAAGGTGTACTCAGGTATGACTGGGGAATGTGTGTGTCAGAGGGACAGGAAAAAGTCCCGAGGAATTAGAATGAGACAGAGAGAAGTCCATGGGCAGATGCTGCTTCTGCAGCGACAGAGGGGCTTTTCATCATTGGTGGCCAGAAAGACAATGGACTTGAAATGGGCATCACAAACCGGAGCTCTGTTTATATCGCAGAATTCCTAGTCCCAGAGATGCAGGTGTGTTGCCTTATGGTGATATTCTTTCTCCCTGTCCTCGATCAGCAGCTGTCTGTAGACATTTCCTTAATTGGAAGTTGATAGCAGAGCCCAGCCTCTGTGGTTGGTGCCATCCCTGGGCAGGTGGGTCTGGGCTGGATAAGAAAGGTGGCTGAGCAGCCAGGGGGAGCAAGCTTCAGCTCCTGCTCCCAGCTTCCTGCCTTGGCTTCTTCCGTGATGGACTGGGGCCTGTGGGCCAGCTGGGCCCTTTCCTCCCACAAGTTGCCTTTGGTCATGGTGTTTATCACAGCAACAGAAAACAAACTAGGACACACACAAACCCACATGTGTGCACATATGCATAGTACATACACAAGCACACAGAAATGCATATGTGCCATATATGTGTGCATATAAATATACATATATACCACACGTGGAGACCCAATACATATACACACAGTATACTTACCAGATAGAGACACACATATATACACATACACACGGCACACAGAGGGCACACACACACACACACACACACACACCATTAAACTGTAAGGACTCAAAGGCAACAAAACCTTTCATTAGCTGTGGCCACCATGACAGATTTCAGCTGCCTACACAGTGCCTAACTCAGTCCAATTTGTACTTTCTGGGAGAGGAAAAAAAATCACCTGCAGTTTTTTTAAATTAGTTTTTTATTTAAGCAATAATTTTTCCATTATTTGAACTACCTCAGAGTTTATTGTCCATGAAATTGAAACATATTGTCGAATTGTTTTCAAATGAAGTTACCCTGGAAAATACCATACATTCTTATGGGTTCCGAAGAGAAATGTAATCAAAGCATTTTGCACTGCATTTCCCCCGCAGACATAACTGGCACCTTAACAGGTTTTGGCTGCATCAACCCAGTATTACTAGGAGGCCTGAAGCCGGTGGTTGAGCAATAATTTTCACAGACCTGCCCATGGCCCTGAAGGCTTAACACCCCATTGTATTTTTAGAAATGGCATGCACTCCCCAAAATACATGAAAGATATCAGGAGCCTCTGGAGACTCTCGCCTCCTCCTGCTGTGAACACTCTTGAGTCGGGAGCTTCCGCGGACTCCAGCTTCCTCCCGCTGGGAGCACTCTTGAGTCAGGAGCTTCTGCGGACTCCAGCCTCCTCCCGCTGGGAGCACTCTTCAGTCAGGGCCCTGCTCCCTGTGCTGTGGTTTCCAGGCTATGCTGAGTCACACACTTGCCTCCTGAAGAAGTTCAGGTCCCCCAGAGCTTCCAGGATGAGGGGTGCTTCTGAGACAAGGGGTACTCCATATGCCCAGACAGAGCAGCTTCAGTCCCAAGGGCTAGGCCACACTGGGTGAGGACAGGGTCGGTGCTGGCTTGCCTGTGCACACACAGGTGAATACACGTGTGAACGTCTCTACAAAGGGGAGTGGGGACCTCTGAGGTTCACCATTCTGTCCCCTTTGTCTATGGATGTGGAAGTAGGCCCCAAGGACCAAGTTGCTCAAGTTCAAGTCAGGCCTGTCGACTGCTCTGAGAGACATTTGCTGTGCTAGGTGGCTCCTCTTTGAGAGAGGAGCAGGGGAGGCTGCCAGGAGGAATGCCTCTCCTTGATTCTTGCTTCCTGAACGTTCTCCCTGCCTCTTCATTTCCAAATATCTACCATCACTTTTATTCAGTGCAGGCCCTCTTACGTATTATATCATGACCTTGAAGGGGCCCTGGCTTATGGGTAGGGCTCAGTCTGCACCAGGGCCTGACTTACACACTGTATCAATGACCTTGAAGGGGCCCTGGCTTATGGGTAGGTTTCAGTCTGCACCAGGGCCTGACTTACACACTGTATCAATGACCTTGAAGGGGCCCTGGCTTATGGGTAGGGCTCAGTCTGCACCAGGGCCTGATTTACACACTGTATCAATGACCTTGAAGGGGCCCTGGCTTATGGGTAGGGCTCAGTCTGCACCAGGGCCTGATTTACACACTGTATCAATGACCTTGAATGGGCTCATTCAAGTCCATAAGACTGAAAAGTGAGGGAGAGGTGGAAATAACCTCACCCACTCCCTTCCCTGACAGGTTCCAAATGCCCCATGCCTCCACCCAAGGGCACGACTCAGTTGTTGGCAGGGTCTGCTTTGTACAGTTCTAGCCGATTCCTCCTGCCCTGCCGGTGTCAGGGCCACGAGACCACATTTCTATCAAGGCACTCATCACACTCCACCTTCCCTGACCTTCTTTCTCAATGTCTTCCACCTTGCCTTCTTTCCTTTCTGAACTCTTCAGATCCCATTAATTTCACAGAGAGGAGGAACTGCCATCTTAACACAGGAAAGAGGGTCCATCCCCAGTGAAATCTGAAGAATTTCAATGTCAAGGTTCAGATACTGATGAAGAGACTCTTGAATAGCACGACTGTTCACTTTTTGTGTCACCTGATTGTTGGACATGCAATCTTTAGTGCCCCTAATAGTTTTCCAAGCTCAGGACCACACAGACCAAAGGAAAGCATTCTGTCCAAGCATTGCTGTCACCCTTAAGGTATTGAGTCCTATATTAAGTCAACTACAGAAGGTCCTAGACAGATAAGGCCTGAGCAATCAAGTCCAGTTTGGTTGAGCGGTAAGGAAGGGGCTGTTTCCTGATTCAGGATTTTTATGATACAAGGGTTTGAGGGGTATTTGTTGGAAGGAATTTGGAGCCTCATCAGTCATTTATTACCAGAAAGCCTCATCCTTCTTTGAGAATCAACCTTGATGGTGACATTCTGTGCACTGCCCTTTCACAGCCTTGCCCCTGAGCTCGCCACAGCTCACCACACTGCAGGGTGAGAGATGCTTTACCACATCAGCAAAACACCATGTTCAGTTGAGAGCTGCCTTGGGGTTTGGAAGATTGCTAAATAGAAACTGGTCAGTTAAGGGCTTCACACACTGAAGAAAACAGGTTGTGTGTTTATATAAAAGAGCCCAAGGTCGTTCCCAAGTAGCTCTCTGTGAATCAGCACTGTTCAACAGAACTTTCTTCAACAGTGAAAACCTGTCATCTGACTAATACAGTGGCCACTGACTATACTTACACGTGGCCATCAAGGATTTAAGATGTGCTAGTGGAAATGAAGGAAAGGACTCTGTACTTTATTTAGCTTAGATAATTTTAATAGTGCTATGTGGTTCTCCAGTACTGTTCAAATAATGTATCTGCATCACCTCAGATGGGGGGGGGCAGAAAGATGGATCAGGGGTTAAGAGCACTGGCTGCTCTTGCAGAGGACCCGGGTTTGGTTCCCAGTACTCACATGGTGGCTAATAACCATCCACAACTCCAGTTCTAGGGGAATCGGATGAGGCCCTCTTCTGATGTCCGTGGGCAATGCACAACACGGACGCACTTACATGCATGCATACATAAAATAAAAATAATAGCTGGGGGGCCTGCCTTGCTGCCCCATGCCCCTGGAGGCTTGGGAATGCCCAGAGACATCCTACCTTGGGTAACAGTGAGCAGAGCAGCTTGCACAGAGCTAGAGAGGCAGCCAGCAAGACACCAGCCAGGTCAGGGGAGGCAGACCTGCCTTGGGGCCCTGCCTTGTGGCTCTAAGCCCTTAGAGGCTTGAGAGTGCCCAGAGACCTCCCACCTCAGGTACCAGTGAGCAGAGCAGTGTGCACAAAGCTAGAGAGGCAGCCAGCAAGACACCAGCATAGCGGCCAGGTCAGGGACAATCCAACAGAAACAGTGTTAGTGATTCTATGCTGCACAGTCAATATTGAGGAAGAAGCCATCAGGAAGCAAAGTGAATGACCTATCAGTCCTCCATATTAGCATTTGAGATTAGCACCAGAATCGAAACAAACAAACAAACAAACAAACAAACAAATCCACATGCCAAAGACACAATGAAAAAACAACAACATAGGAAAAGCTCATAATAAATCCACAATGAACTCTACCAGTCCTATAGAATATCCCTACAACAAGATCTCCCTGGAAGGAAACCAAGACACAGGTCTTAGAAGAACAATTATAGACATATTCAAAGAATATAAAGAACAAATCAGAGAACTAGGGGCAGAGAATAAAAATCTCAGTAAGAACTAGAAGGAAAGAATGATAAACTCTGGAAAGAACTAGAGGGAGAGAGTGAAAAACTCCAGAAGGAAGTGGAAACACTGAAAGGATTCCAGGCTGAAATGAAAAAAGAAACTGAGCAGAGAAGCAAGGAGCTCCAGAAAGAGAATGACAAACTCCAGAAGGAAGTGGAAATACTGAAGAAAACATGGGATGAAATGAAAAAGGAAATGGAACATTTATCCAATCAACAGGAAAGGATGGGGAAAGCCTCAGAAGCAGAATGGACGAAGTAGAAAAAAGAATATCAGACCTGCAGGATAACACAGCACAACTAGAATCATCAAGAAAAGATTATGAAAATTAAAAAAAAAAACACAAGAGTGGAACAACCAGGAAATGTGGGACACTACGAAGAGACCAAACATCCACATCATAGGGATAGAGGAAAGAGAAGAATCCCAAGACAATGGTATTGATCAGATATTCAACAGAATAACAGAAGAAAATTTCCCCAAACTGAAAAAAGACAAACCCATACAAATACAAGAAGCACATAGAACACCAAATAGACAAGGCCGGAAAAGAAATTCTCCATGTCATATCATACTTAAAATACTAGATGCTCAAAACAAGGACAAAATACTGAAAGCCACAAGAGAAAAACAACAAATTACATATAAGGGGAAACCCATCAGAATTACAGCAGACTTCTCAGTGCAAATTATTAAAGCCAGAAGTATGTGGACCAAAGTATTCCCAGTGCTAAACAACTTTAGATGCCATCCCAGATTACTATACCCAGCAAAATGTCAATTATACTTGAAAGAAAAAGAAAAATCTTTCATGACATAAACAAACTGAAAGAATACATGTCAAAACACACAACACTTCAGAAAATATTCAAAGCATTTCAAAGAGCAGAGAAAAGGAGCACCCATCCCCAAGCAACTAAAGAGAGAAATTAACAAAAATATAACAGAGTAAATACAAATCTAGACCAAGAATGCAAACAAAAAATAAGGTGAAAGGAAGCAACACACATCTCTCAATAATAACCTTAAATATTAATGGTCTAAACTCCCCAGTCAAAAGACGTAGACTGGGAGAAGGGATTAGGAAACAGAATCCATCTATATGCTGCCTACAAGAAACTCATCTCACCCTTAAGGACAGACACCACCTTAGAGTGAAAGGATGGAAAAAACAGTCCAAGAAAATGGTACCAAAAAACAAGCATGAGTTGCTATTCTAATATCAGACAAAATAGACATCAGAGTAAAATTAATCAGAAGCAACAAAGAGGGCCATTATATCCTTATCAAAGGAACAATTAACCAGGAAGATTTCACAATTTTAAATGTTTATGCACCAAACTCTGGTGCACCAAACTTTATAAACACAAATCGGCAGAACGTCAAGACACAGATTAATCCCAGCACACTAACAGTGGGAGACTTCAATACCCCACTGAGCCCCTTCAATAGACCAACTGGACAAGAAGTAAACAGGAAAACATTAGAACTGAACAATTACAATACAGCAAATGGACCTCACAGACATCTACAGAATATTCCACTTAAACACCAGAGAATATACTTTCTACTCAGTGCATCACGGAACATTCTCCAAAATCAACCACATACTGGGACACAAAAGAAATCTCAACAAATACAAAAGGATTGAAATTATTCCATGCATTCTATCAGAGCACAGTGCAATAAAGCTCAATATGAACACTAGAATAACCCCTACTAGCTACAAGAACACATGGAGACTAAACAACACAATCTGAATAATGAATGGGTCAGGGAAGAAATAAAGAATGGAATAAAATATTCATGGAACTAAATGAAAAAGACAATACAACACAACAAAACCTTTAAAAGCAGTCTTAAGAGGGAAATTTATAGCCCTAAGTGCCCACATTTAAAAAACAGAAAGGGAACAAATAAACAATCTAACACTGCAGTTAAAAACACTTGAGAGTCAACGACAAATGAACCCTAAATCCAACAAGACAGGAAGAAATAACAAAATTAGAGTAGAAATCAGTGAAATAGAAACAAAGAAAACAATACAAAGAATTAATAAATCCAAAAGCTGGTTCTTTGAAAAGATAAATAAGATAGACAGAACTCTAGCCCAGTTAACCAAAAGAAAGAAAAAGCAACTCCAATCAAAGCAACTCCATAGCATTTGCAATGAAAGGGGAAACATCACAACAGACAAAGAAAAGATCCAGACAATCATATGAGAATAATTCAAAAACCTATACTCTACTAAATTTGTAAACCTAAGCGAAATGGATGAATATCTGAAATCCCGGGAATCAACAAAGATTAACCAAGAAGAGATTGACAGCTTAAACAGACCCATAATATTTGAGGAAACTGAAGATGTAATAAAAAAAAAAACCTCCCAACCAAAAAAAGTACAGTCCCAGATAGTTTCAAGACAGAATTCTATAAACAGTTAAAGAGGTCTAACAACCATTAATACTCAAACTGATCAGAAGGATACAAACAGAGGGAACTCTCTCAAATTCCTTTTATTAAGCCAGCATCACTCTAATACCAAAACCAGTTAAAGATACAAGCAAAAAGAAAAACTATAAACCCATCTCATTAATGAACATAGATGCAAAAATTCTCAAAAAAAAAACTTGCAAATCGCATACAGACCCACATCAAAAAGATCATCCATCATGATCAAGTTGGATTCATACCAGAGATGCAGGGATGGTTCAACATATGTAAATCAATAAATATCATAAAACACATAAATGGACTGAAAGACAAAACCACATGATCATCTCAATTAATGCAGAAAAAAGCCTTCTACAAAATCCAGCCTCCCTTCATGCTTAACGTCCTAGAGGATATTGGACTGGAGGGAACATTCCTCAACATAATCAAAGCTATATACAACAAACCCACTGCCAACATCATCCTAAATGGAGAAAACTTAGAAGCAGTCCCCTTAAAGGCAGGAACCTGGCAAGGCTGCCCCCTATTGCCACTCCTCTTCAATATAGTGCTTGAAACACTTGTTAGGGCAATAAGGCAAGAAAGGGAAATTAAAGGAGTACTAATCAGAAAAGAAGAAGTAAAGCTATCAGTTTTTGCAGATGATATAATAATTTACCTAAGGGATGCTAAAAACTCCAACAGAAAACTCCTAGAAACTATTATAAATTTCAGTAACATGGCAGGATACAAAATTAACCTAGAAAAATCATTAGCCTTTCTTTATACCAACAACAAGCAATTGGAGAAGGAATATAAGGAGACCTTCCCACTCACAATAGCCTCAAAAAATAATAATAAAATCCCTGGCAACAAACCTAACCAAAGACACTAACGACCTCTACAACAAAAAGTTTAAAACCCTGAAGAAGGAAATTGAAGATGACATCAAAAGATGGAAAGAACTCCCATGCCTATGGATTGGAAAAATTAATATAGTAAAAATGTCCATTCTACCCAAATTAATATAGATTCAATGCAATCCCAATCAAAATCCCCATGAACTTCTTCACAGACTTGGGGAAAAATCCTGAAATTCATATGGAAAAACAAAAGACCCCGAATAGCTAAAGCAACCCTGAGTGAAAAGTGCAATATAGGGGGGATTACTTTACCAGACTTCAAGCTATATTACAGGGCTATAGTCATAAAGACAGCCTGGTACTGGCACAAAAACAGACCCATTGACCGAATGGAACAAGATTAAAGATCTAAACTTGAGCTCATACAATTTCAGCCACTTCGTATTCAACAAAAAAGCTCAATGGAGGAAAGGTAGCATCTTCAGCAAATGGCGCCTTCAAAACTGGATCACCATTTGTAGAAGAACAAAATTAAACCCCTAACTCTCACCCTGTATAAAAATCAACTCCAAATGGATCAAAGATCTCAACGTGAAACCTGAAACCCTAAAGGTGATAGAAGAAAAAGTTGGCAGCAACCTACAAGACATAAGTGTAGGAAAAGAATTTCTAAATCAAGCAGCATCCCTGCAGGAAATAAGGTTGACAATTGACACATGGAACCTCATCAAACTCAAAAGCTTCTATACAGTGAAAGAAACAATCAAGGAAGTGAAGAGAAAACCCACAGAGTGGAAGGAAACCTTCACCAGTGATACATCTGACAGAGCGGTAACATCCAGAATATATAAATATCTGACAGAGCATTAACATCCAGCACATATAAATTACTTAAAAAACAAAGAAGAAAACAAATGACCTACTCAAAACATGGAGTAAAAAGCTGAACAGAGACTTCACCAGTAAGGAAGTAAAGATAGCCAAGAAACATCTTAAAAAGTGTTCAGGTTGTATCACAGAGACCAGTACAGGAGGATCAAGATAGGACATGCTGCTTACTGGACCTCATTCGGTGACCATGGGAAAGGAAAACCCCAGTGTGGAGCACAAAGGCAGGACTGATGGTTGTTTGGGCTTGCCAAGGGGGAGCCTTCAAACACGACATCTTTCAGCCTAATTAAAAAAAAAATCATAAGCTGAAGATGCTAAAAGATATATGTGACATGCATATATGCATATTTTGAAGTGATGCAGATTGGAAGGAACAACAACAACAAAGACTGGATCAAAGAACTGACTGAAACAGTGAACTTCTGCTCAAAACAGTAAACATCTTCATAGAAAATTTTAAAAGAGACTGAGAAAAAGCTGAAAAGCATGTTTGGCAGAATGCATGAGCTCTGGTGGGGTGGGGAGGTGGTGGCAAGGAATGGGGAATGGGTCTAAACTTGGTTAGAAATTTTGTGTGAACCGCACAAAGCTTCAATAAAATTGGCTTTAAAAAAAGTGTTCAACATTGTTCGTAATTAAGGAAATGCAAACTAAAACCACTCTCAGGTATCATCTCACTCCAATAAGACTGGCCAAGATCAAGAAAACAAAAGACACCAAATGCTGGAGAGGTTGTGGGGAAAGGGGAACACTCATCCACTGCTGGTGGGAGTGTAAACTTGTACAACCACTAAGGAAAGCTGTGTGGAGAACCCTTAAAAAACTCAAAATGAGCCTACCACCTGACTCAGTCATTCAACTCCTGGGTATATGCCCATAATACTCATCCTACCACAAAGATACATGCACATCCATATTTATTGCAGCTCTCTTCACAGTAGCAAAGAGCTGGAACCAACCCAAATGTTCCTCAGCTGACGAGTGGATGACAAAAATGTGATACATCTATACAATGGAGTACTACTCAGTGGTAAAGAAAGATGACATCATGAACTTTGCAGGTGAATGGATGGAACTCGAAGCCATTATGCTAAGTGAATTAACACAGTTACCCTCCCCAAGAAGGTGAATGTTTTCCCTCATTTGTGGATTCTAACACCAAATTCCCAGTTGAAAGACAAGCTGAGCAATGTTATTCTTATATTTATTCTTATCTGAAAGCAACTGTGCTGTTATAATGTGAATTTCTTAACGGGCTCTAGAATTAACCTACCATTTATTTTCAGACATTGTAATTACCATATATGGGTGGAAGATATGTATTCATATTTTAGAGCAATATAAAATTAAAGGGAAAATGTGAACACCAAAACATATTTGGGAATTAACATACAGTTTATTTTCAGAGGTCATATTTTTTATACATATGTGATGTTTATATAGGCACATTTTGGGGCAACACAAAGGGGAGGGAACAACAAGAACATAAGGACTGGGTCAAAGAACTGACTGATCCAGTCAAATTCTACTCAAAACAACACGCCTCTGCAGAAAAAAGATCTTTGGAAAGACTGAAAGATGCAGACATGCATGGCAGAATGTATGAACTAGGGTGGGGTGGGGGTCAGGGAGAGGAGAATGTATCAGAATTAGACTGAAAGATGATGTAAGAAATACACAAAACATAAATAAACTGAAAAATTGAATCCCTAAACATCTTTTGGACTTAACCTATGGTTTATTTCCAGACATCATAGTTTGGGTATATGTGTGGAGTGCATACTTTGGAGCAATATAAAATTAAACAGAACAGCAACAAAAAAGACTTGTTCAAAGAACTGACCAAAACAGTAAACTGCCCCAAACATAAACTTCTACATGCAAGACATGTGTGGCAGAGTGCACAAGCTCTGGAGGGGCGGGGGTGTTGGTGGTGGAAGTGGGAATGGGTCTAAATTTTATTTTTTTATTTTTTTTTATTTTTTTATTTTTTTATTAATTTTATTTATTTCCGTATGTGTATGAATGTACTGTCTGCAGGCAAGTTTGTGCACCGGTGTCGTGCAATGCCGTGGAGGTCAGAAGAGGGTCTCGGATTCCCCTGGAACTGGAGTTCTCCTGGAATTGGAGTTTCGGATGGTTCTCGGCCGCCATGTGGGTGCTGGGGATCGAACCCGGGTCCTCTGTAAGAGCGGTCGGTGCTCTTAACCGCTAGGCCATCTCTCCAGCCCGGGTCTAAATTTTATTAAGAAATGTTGTATGAAATGTGCAAAAAAGTTCAATAAAAATAAAGAAAAAAATAAAATCAGGGCATGGTGGTGCATGCCACTAATCCCAGCACTTGGGAGGCAGAGGCAGGCAGATCTCTGTGAGTTCAAGGCCAGCCTGGTTTACAGAGCAAGTTCCAGGCCAGCTGGGGATACAGGGAGACCCTGTCTCAAAAATGCCCCCAAAATAATAAAAATTAAAAAATTAATAACAAACAAGCAGAAACTAGCAGGTGGATGCTGTTGTGGTTTGATGTGGAATGTCCCCATGGGCTCAGGTGTATGAACACTTGGTCTTCAGCTCTGGCGCTGTGTAAGAAGGTTGTGAAACCTTCAGGAGATGGAGGCTCACTGAAGTAGGTCACTGGTGATGGGCTGGAGGCTTCCTGTTTGCTCTCTGCTTCCTGAGTGTGGATGTGTCTGACAGCCCCCTCCCCTGCTCTAGCTACCATGCCCCTCCTGCCTCTTGCCATGTCTTCCCAGCCTTGATGGTCTGGATCTGTTTGGAACTGTGAGTCAAAGTAAACCATTTCTCCCTTAAGTAGAAATAGGTTTTGTGAGAGTATTTTATCACAGCCACAGAAAAATACATTATAGTGCCCTTGGAAATTTTTTTTTTTTTTGTTTTTTTTTTTTTTTTGTTCTTCTTTTTGGAACAGGGGTCTACTCCGTGGCCCGGCTGTTCCTGCGACTCCTCTGATGACTAGAGGGAAGGCTGGCTTTAACTCACAAGCATCGCCTAGCCTCTGACCTCTCATCTCGGTTAGGCGTCGTGCACCATGCCCAGTGAAAAACCATTCTTGGAGTAAGGTACAGTAGGAAGAACCAGTTTATTGGTGACTATTGATTCAGTTTTTTGTAACTCTAACGAAACACCTGTGTAGGCTACTTTAAAAGACAATGGGTTTACAACACAGTCTAGGAAGCTGGAGGTCCAAATAACGTGGTGCAGGCTCTGGCAAGGATCGCCCATCATGTCACCACAGGGGCATGTATGTCTGTGTCTCTGTGCTGCCTCTCCCTCTCCTTTTACTGCCACAAGGGTTGAGCCACGGAGACCCGGCTCTAATGGCCTCATCTAATCTGACCACTTCCCAAAGGCCCCATCTCTAAACCTTACTGTGGAAACAGTTGGCACCTGTTTAATAAAACTCACATATAACTTTAAGGACGTCAACTGCATCATTTGGGGGGACCAACCACATTCAAACCATAGTAACAACAGTTAAATGATCCCCACAGCCTGATGAAAAGTACTTTGAGGGTGAATCAACACGTACATCTGAAGCTGGAGAAATTTCTTCAAAGGTTAGAGTTCAGCTGGGCATAGTAGCCCACGCCTTTAATCCCAGCACTAAGGAGGCAGAGGCAGGCAGATCTCTGTGAGTTCAAGGCCAGCGTGGTCTACATAGTCAGTTCCAGGACAGCTGGGGCTACAGGGAGACCCTGTCTTTAAAAGACAAAAACAAACAACAACAACAACAACAACAACAAAAAACCCCAACAACTTGGAGTTGAATTAGACTCTATTTTCAATCCCTGCACTTCCAACTGAACTAGAGATTTGCAATTCTGCAGCAGGCTGGCTATAACTGCTCAGTACACTCAATATAGTTACTGCGTTTTTCAGTACAGATCTGTTGGGTTCTGGATGCTGTGGAAGGCATCAAGGATGCTCCATTTGCTCTGTCTTAAGGTCTAGATTTTGTGGTGGCTTACAGAAAACAAATTTTTAGCTAAAATATGAGATTAATTCACTGCCCTCAGTCTCTCAGATCCTTTCACTTCTCTTTGTGTCTGTTCAAAGGCAGAGCAGGAGATGGAGACACAAGGGCAAAGAGTAAAGCATGTTAAATACCATAAAATAAAATAAAATAAAATAAAATAAAATAAAATAAAATAAAATCCCAGCATGGTGGCGCACACCTTTAATCCTAGAACTTGGGAGGCAGAGGCAGGCAGATCTCTGTGAGTTCAAGGCCAGCCTGGTTTATATGTGAGTTCCAGGCCAGCTAGGACTATAGGGAGACCCTGTCTCAAAAATACCAAAAATAGGGGCTGGAGAGATGGCCTAGCAGTTAAGAGCACCGACCGCTCTTGCAGAGGACCCGGGTTCAATCCCCAGCACCCACATGGCGGCCGAGAACCGTCTGAAACTCCAATTCCAGGAGAACTCCAGTTCCAGGGGAATCCGACACGGGTGCACAAACTTGCATGCAGACAGCACATTCATACACATACAGAAATAAATAAAATTGATTAAAAAAAAATTAAAAAAAACAAAAAAACAAAAATAAAAGTATTATGTCTTAGTGTTTGAATTGACAATTTCTAATATTTTATTATTTTTATTTCATTTATTTATTAACTTGTTTATTTATTGGTCTTTTTGAGACAGAGTTTCCCTGTAGCCCCAGCTGGCCTGGAGCTCACTATGTGGATCAGGCTGGCCTTGAACTCACAGAGATCCACCCACCTCTGCCTCCCAAGTGCTGGGATGAAAGGTGTGTGCCACCAAACTTGGTTATTTTTATATTATTGTTTATGTCTGAGTGCTTTACTTGCATGTGTTTAAGTACACCTATGTTGTGCAGAGCCCATGGAGATCAGAAGATCATGTTGGGTCCTCTGTAACTGGAGCTATAGACAGTTGTTAGCCACCATGTGGGTGCTGGGAACTGAACCCAGGTCCTCTGCAAGGGCATCCAGTGCTCTTAACCACTAAGCCATCTCTCCAGCCCCTTGAATAGACAACTTTTTAAAAGAAAAACTTGTTTTTATGTCCAAGAAAAAAGGCAACCAGTTCTTAGGTTAAGAGCAGTGCCGGAAGACATGGATGACTTCTTTTCAGGCTCCTCCGGGCAGCAGTACGCATGAACACCATCTACCCAGAAAAGACAGAGTAGGCACTTACCTCTCTGTGTCTGTATTATATGGACAATGGCCTGTCACACTGTATACTGTTTGAGACCAGCCTCAAGAGAGAAACCCACACAGAGCCTCATGCTGTGCAGGAGATAACCCTGGGATTCATTATTGGTTCATAACAGGGAGTCCGGGGTACAGACAGGACATAATTTAAGATCATAAAAGCAATTTTTAAATCACAGCAGTATTTATTGAACTAGTAGGTGGGAGCATTGAGTGATGAGGAACACAACTCTAATGGAGCTGAATCATCTGCTCAGCATAACTTCATGGAATTCACTAGAATCCTGGCACATTTATAAAGTTAAATTCTACTGTAGTAGCAGTACAGTTAAACATCAGAGTAACTGCCGGTCAACACAGAAATCTGTACCAATATAGAGTACAAAATGTTAATGGTCCGTCCTCTAGGTTAAACGTGAAGGGATGGAATTCAATAAGCACATCTAGGTGTTAGCAAAATCCATGTTGGATTTACACAGGACAAATACACAAGTGAGAAGACCAGCATGGAGGTGGGTCAGTCATACACAGAAGTGTCCCAACTCCTTGGAAAATGCTTCGTTCCTGGGCTACCACTTAAATATGGCAATAAGAAGGCAGCACAGACTCTCAGTCTGCAGACACAAACTTCTTCATGAAGTGAGCCACAGCTAATAGAGAGAACCACAGTGGGTCAAAGTACAGAGTGACTGTGGAGCCCTACACAGTCATCTATACCATTCCCCATCCCAAAGCTCAGGGGCTATTGAAGAAGAGGAGGTGGGAAGAAGGTAAGAGCCACAGGCCAAGGAGGACTGCTTCAAATCAGCGTCTTCTGGACATGACAGGACCATTGTTCTCATGAACTCACAGAATAAATACAACAATAACAATAATTAATAATAATAATAATAATAATAATAATGAAAGAAAGACAGCACAAGTCACAGTGCTTTCCTTTTGTTTATTAAAGCATGCATCATCCCTTTCTGGTTCTTTGATGGCACTGGCAGAGCTCTGCCCCCTCCAGGCAGAATTTACATCTAATTCATCTGAGGAGATGGAGGGAGGGCAGGAAGCAGCCAGGAACGACCATGTCATAAATGCCCAGATCTGGGCTGTGTCTCAACCCACTGAGCTCCAAATGGCCAGTCAGTTTTAGAGTTTTGATTGATCCTACTTTTTGTGCCCTTAGTTCAGTGGTAATAGCCAGAAAGGCCCCAGGCTGTGAAACACAGAAATATTTTTGTTTCTGTTTTTTTTTGAGATAGGGTCTCCCTGTAGCCCCAGCTGTCCTGGAACTCACTATGTAGACCAGGCTGGCCTTGAACTCACAGAGATCCACCTGCCTCTACCTCCTGAGTGCTGGGATTAAAGGCGTGCACCACCATGCCCCACTAGAAATATTATTTTAATCTGATCTAAGACAGCAGGAAACATTTTGGAAGGTAGAATCGAGTCTTCACTGTCGTTCGATGGGCTAGCACGCAAGGGTGTCAGGCAATGGGAACCACCACCAAGACAGGGTCACTTTAAGGAATTTACCAGAACAATGAAGCATTCCAAAATTAAATTCTTCTTGGAGTCTGGGCAAACCGACTCTCCCATCACCACGTGTCAGCTCCAGAGCTCTGGCCTGGCCTCCTGGGAGCGCTGCAAAGCTGGCGATGCCCAGTGTCGGGATGGAGAGGAAGGATGACATCCGCATGGTGTAGACCATCAGCCAAGCAGAAAGTGGAGCCAGAGGAAGTCTCTGCTACACTAAAGTTACATTCCTGACCTGTCGCGGAAGACTGGCAGCATCAAAGGAAACCTGTGGGTGGCTCGCTGGGCCCAGTCGTTGTTTATCAGGGTCCTGGCAACAAAGCAAAGGGTCAGTGTGATCACTAGCTGAGCTCCCTGTACAGTGCTCACCTGAGTAGCAAGCCCCACTCAGACTGGAGGATAAACTAGAGCACAGAGAGGAGCAGCCTTTACTTCTTTATCTTCAGCAGTGCTACCCTGGGTGCTTTTCAAGCCTAGAGCCCAAAGAGCAAACTCATTCCATGAATCTAATGCCTGTCCTTAGGAAGGCAAATCAAAGATTCCCTGTTTTGTTTTGTGCTCAAATTTTTTGACAGAAATTCTTGCTTTACCAGTTGCATTTTGTTCTGTTTTGTTTTGTTGTTTGGTTTTTAAAGAAAAACATAAGATATTTTTTGACTTCTTCAAATAACACACATTTCTAACAGAGCAGGGGCACAACGAAGAATTGAGTGGAAGAAATAAACCACCCACAAATCTCTGACAGTATGTGAGCCCAGCTCCTGTCAGGAGATGCACATTCCCAAGCAGGCCCTGGGCTCCTCCTGGGCCACTGACTTTCTTCTAGAAGCTCCCTGCTAGATGCCAACAAGCGTGGAGTGTGGTGACATAATCCCGGCACCCGGGAGACTGAAGCAGGACCATGGGTTTAAAACCACCCTGAGCTACACATTGAGACCCTGTCTCAAAAGAAAACAGACGTGTGCGACCCATTTCCCTCCCAGCCCTGAAGGTCAGCAGGTCAGATTCCAGAATGCACTGAGAACGCCAAACACCTTAAATAATGCAGTTGGGGGCTGGAGAGATGGCCTAGCGGTTAAGAGCGCCGACCGCTCTTGCAGAGGACCCGGGTTCGATCCCCAGCACCCACATGGTGGCTGAAAACCGTCTGAAACTCCAATTCCAGGAGAACTCCAGTTCCAGGGGAGTCCGACACCCTCTTCTGACCTCCGCGGCATTGCACGTCACGGGTGCACAGACTTGCATGCAGACAGTACATTCATACACATACGGAAATAAATAAAATTTTTAAAAAAATTAAAAAAAAATAATGCAGTTGGGTGGGATGAATTATTCATGCTGCAATGGCATGTTAGTGAGCCTTGAGTGGGCTGGCAAGTGGCCAATGGGATTTGGAAGGCAGCTTGGTAGACAGAGCTGTGTGCTGCGATCTCCTCTCCTGTGAGTAGAGTTTCTTGCAAGTTCCCTTCCATTTGTACTGCTGGGTTGCACAAGTGTATTGCTGCTTTCTAAATTTATCACGGGTTTATTTCTGTTTATCTCAACAGGAGGAATGGATTAGCGGGGAAGGCGCAGTCCAGGTTATGAAACATTCATGTGTTTGCCCTCAAAACTTGGATGGTAAAGAGACAGAACTGCTGAAAACAACCAAAAAAGATTGACTGACAGCAAATGAAGGTCCCAGAAGATGAGAGGGAAAGGATGGCTATCCGTGTTAAATATTCATCCAAGTCAAAACATTCCCGAACCCTGTGGTCCTACACCAAAATAAAAAGAACTTACCTTTGCCATGATTGTGATTTGTGTAAAAACGCTCTGTCCTAAGGTGTTTCAGCCACATTACATCTGAGCTCATGCTACCACCCCAATAGAAACACTCATCTAGACGCCAATGCCAGAGCTCAAACCCTACCCTACCTCTGTTCTAGTTTCTCTTCAATTGCTATGACAAAACACTTTGACCAATACCAACTTGGAGAGGAAAGGGTTTATTTGTCTTACATTTCCCAGGTCACAGTTCATTACTGAGGGAGCCCAAAGAACTCAGGGCAGGAGCCTGGAAGCAGAAGCTGAAGCACAGGCCATGGAGGAACACTGGTTCCTGGCTTGCTCTCCTGGCCCAAGCTTAGCCTGCTCTCTTATAAATATACAACAACCTGCCTAGGGGTGGCACCACCCACAGTGGGCCGTGTCCTCCCACATCACTCAACCATCAGGAAAATATTCCCCAGATATAGCCAGATGCCAGTCCAATGGAGGTAATTTCCCAAGGGAGGCAATCAACCCAGGTGTGTCAACTTGACTCTAAAGTTATCCAGCACACCCTCCATCCTGACAGAAGTCAGGGAGGGAGAGGTGCCATGATTAGTATGTGTCCATTTTGAAACTCAATCTCTTTTTAAAATTTTCTTCACACAAGTCAAACAATTTAATGCATGAGCTCAGCTCTGCAGCCTGAAATTTTGTTTTGTTTCGTTTTGTTTTTTCCTGCCCACACTGAGTGCAGTAGGCCTTAGAATCCATCTGAAGCACAGAGGTTGTAAAAAGACACTGCGTGGATGGCAGAGTGCTTCAGCATTGTGACCTTGCACTTGACATCGCTCACTGCATTCCCCCCCAGACGCATCTCAGGCTTCCTGTGATGCATGAATCTCACAGCTGTGGCCACATGAGGCAGCTTAGTCAGCCTCCTAAAACCTTAGAAACCGGCTACCCACGTCCACAAAAACAGTCTCCATGCAGAGCCCCTGGGGAATAAGGAAAAATACCAGTTCTTTGACTATATCCAGAGATTCTAGTCCAGAAAAATCTAGAAAAGCCCCAAGAGTTTTGTACCCCTAACAAGTACCACATGGGTAAGAGAGATGGTTGAGCAGGTAAAGGCACTCGCTGCCCAGACTGACAATCTAACTTCCACTCTCCCAAATCCACACAGCAAAAAGAGAGAGCCAATTCCAAAACTTGTAGAGACAGTTTTCCTGACATCCTCATGTGTGTATAGCAAGCACATCACACACACACACACACACACACACACACACAAACACACACACATACACACACACACTAAGAAGAAAGGGAGGGAAGGGCGGAGGGAGGAAGGAAGAAAGAAGAATTTCTTAAGGACCTCCAAGAGTTTCCAGGGTGCTCTGGGTCCAGATGCCGTCGGAGTACTGTGACACGGATTTCCTTAGGGCCAGGTGTCATAGTCACATTTTTCACAAATCCAGGAACACACCATTCAGAAACACTGTCCAGGTTTCTACCAGGGTGCGTCAGAAATCAAGATCATACATTTCTCAAATTAAAGAAAAAATTCCAAAGCTGATGGAAGACCCCACAGGAGAATGGGCCGAGAAGCAAGGCTGAGCAGGAAGGAGCTCAGGTAGTAAAGGACGAAGCATTCTGGGAACCTAGGTCTCACCCCTGACAGAAATCGGCATCTCTTGTCAGCCTGGAGAGGTCGACACAGGTGTGCAGAACTCAGAGACCCTGACAAGTTGGGGCACTGAGGGAAGGCCTCTGAATGACCAGAAATGCTGCTTCTCGTGGTGCCACAGCCCTGAGTTCGGGTCAGACTCGGTCTGCACTCTTCTACTGAGAGGGGAGCCTACATGATAATTCTGGACAGAGGGAGTGAGACAGCAGACACCATCAACCCCAGAGCAACCTCCCCCAGGTAGCTGAGTGCACTGAAGGCCATAGGATGCTGAGCAGTTGGCCATCCCTGCACAGCCTGGGGGCAGCTGGAGTTACAGGGAGCTTGGTGGAGTTTGATGAGCACGCCTTGTCCATTTCCTCATCCCTACTTCCCATCTGACCAGAACAGTACTGGTTATCCTAAATGTAATCTAGGATCACCTGGAAAGAGATTGACAGATTACTTATCTAGATTAAGCAGGCTGGGGGATATCTGTGGAGATTGTCTTGTTTGTTAAATGATGTAGGAAGACCCACCCCACTATGAACAGCACCATTCCCTAGGCTAGAACTAGAACAGGAATTCTTACGCTCAGCCACTGTCCAGAACTTCAATTTATTCAAGTTTGAATAAACTGCAGTTTATTCAAAAGAAGGGCTGCTCAGTCGCCTTTCCACCCTTTCCAGATGGGAGCTTCCAAGAGTGCCAGCATCCAAGGGACTCGCTGATGAGCCCTGTGGCAGCCTTGGCACCTCAGACTCCTCCTCTGGGGCACATGTAAACAGGGGAGCCTTGAAGAAACCCTTAAGTGCTCCCAACCAAGATGGAATGGCCATCTGACATGGGGTTGTTTAGACTCCTCCTCCGGGGGCACATGTTGTGGGAAAACTTAGTTAAGATGGGTAGCATTCTAAGCCAATGGTACCTCCTTGGCCACACCCATGGGGTGGGGTGTAGTGATGAAAAGATTTAGGATTTGACCTTGAGAATTGAGTCATGATGTATATTTAAGCAGACATCTTGGAATAAAGTCTCTCTCTACATTTGAACCTCAACCTGCGTAAAATTTGAACCTCAACCTGCGTACAAGTGGCATGCTTTCCTGCATGTATTTTCCACATGGGTCGTCCCAGGATTAAGTGGGACCCACCACAAATCTTGGCAGCGACTCCACAATTGGAACCCAATGTGGGGCAGAAGGAAACCTTGACAACTTAGGTATGCATTACCCTAAATCTTGCCTTTTTCTTCTCTTTGTTCTCTCTCTCCTGATATCTATCTGTTATGGTGGAACTGTCTTTCCTGCTGGTTTCGGTGGATGGGACAGTGGTCTGAGGGCATGTGGCTTTGTACACATGGAGGAAAGCAGCCTGGCTCTGATTTGGTTCAGAGCAAGTACCCAATGCCTTCTGGGCATGTGCCTCCTGGCATGGGCACTCCTGCAGGCTATAAAAGCCAGTGACCTGAAGGCTGAATTTAATATTAAGCCTTAGCAGTTATGCTTGGCCTTAAAACAATTTTTCATAATTCTACAGGTCTGAAAAACTTTCTGGTTTTAAATTCCACCCCCCAAAGAAAGACTCCTGCTGTGAGGAACCAGCTCCTCAAGTTCAGTTCCAATCTTAACTTGTTCATATGTAAATTTTCTCCTGGTAGCTCTCCTCCACCTGAGCCCACTTCTTTCTGTTGCAAATTAAGGCCTTTCATAGAACTGCCCTCCTCCAAAAGCAGCCTCTCCCAGATAATTTCAAGCCTTGGCCATTTTTCTCTTAAATTTTGTATACAAAATTTTTTGGACAAAAAGTGTGTTGCTCTCTTGTCTTCTTGTGGGTTTTCTCTAAATCTAACTCTTCTTACCTAAAACCTGCCAGCTATTTGTAGATCCAAGGTTGGGATTTAGCTAACAGTAATTCAAATCCATCTCAGCATGTTTAACTTAAAGTGTAATATTTTTCCTTAATCCCTGGGTACCCTAGATATCCTTTGAGTAAATATATGTCCACAGTTAAAATTAATTGGTTGATTTAATTTTATCTTGCTCTTTTTAAAATGTGTTTCACCTTAAAAATTTCTTCTCACAGAATTCTTGATCGCACGTGGTCTGAGCTCTAGCCTGGCACCATAAGCCTGCCTGCTGTGCATGCATACCAGCTGCCAGACTGAGCACATATCTAAATCATGCCCTTTAAATTTTGATTTTAGGTAACATTCTTTTGATTTCAGTATTTTGGAAACAAAATAGATGGTTTTCTAGCAGAATTTACAGGCCTTGGTGTTCTAACAAAACAAACTTGCTCTGATAAATTGTCTTTTTAAGGACCATTGGTCAAAGTCTCTTTAACAACATGAATTGATATTTTGGTTCAATTTAAATGAGAAATTTTTTAATAAAACTGTTTTATGTTTCTTTAAGCCCATCTTCAAGCTGTGTGTATGTGTGAGTGAATGCGAGTTCCCGCTTTTAATTCATTATAATCCTACAGATTTAAATCTAATTAGCTGACTATAAACAAAAAGATTCAATTCATAGAAAATGTTTGTTTTATACCCCTTAGTGTTAACAATTTTTAATTGGGTTTATAGTATGCATATTATTCAGTTTAATGATAGATTGTTGTTAATTATTAGTAGTAATTGTTATTAATGGTTATAGTTATTATTAAATATAATTATTAATAATTGAATGAAATTCTAATGGTAAATTATTCATTGTTGTTGGCTATTATTGTTGACAATTATTATTCATAATAATTATTGATTGTTGTGACTAATAATGGTTAATAATTGTTGATAATTAATAATAATTAATAATGGTTATAATTGTTGTGATTGTGGATAATTATTATTTTTCTTCCAAAGTCCTTAATAGTAAGACAAGATGGATTGGTACAAGACTACAAACAACTTTGGCCTGTCTACTTTTGGGAATCCTCAATCTTTAGATTTGTAAATAGCATAGGGGCAGTTAGACTTAGCAGAGGGGCAGCTTAAGGCAGTCAACCAGAAGAGACAGGATAGGGAAAGAATAGGAGTAAACTTTAGAGTTAGTTAATTGAAGGCAAATGGTTGGAAATGGGCCTAAGAGGTGGCATATGGATCTCAGCTGTTTTATGAGTTACTAGGACATTTATTCTAATTATGTAAAAATAACCCTATAACAAATTATAAAGATTTCATGTTTCTCATTGAACATCAAACAATAATGTGGCTTTCTTCTCTTACAGGTCAACCTAACAAATCTTTCTTATGTATGTATGTGTGTATGTGTGTATGTATGTGCATGCACATGTGTGTATGGATGTGTGTACTTGTGTTCTAAGTATATTTTTTTTGGTCTTTTCAAGACAGGGTCTCCCTGTAGCCCCAGCTTTCCTGGAACTCACTCTGTAGACCAGGCTGGCCTTGAACTCGCAGAGATCTGCCTGCCTCTGCCTCCCAAGTGCTAGGATTAAAGGCATGTGCCACCACGCCCAGCCCGTTCTAAGTATATTTTAATGTTAACAGCTATGATACCAGTAAAAACATTGCCTCTGAGTTGGAACATGGCCCTTCCTTCTCAAGATGCAAATTTATATTAAACAGCCAAGACATAATTCAATTTCAACAAAGGTTATGGGTTATCTATTAAAAATTTTAAAATAATGGATCTACACTGCCACCTACTGGTTACATTCTTTCAACGTATAAAACAAAGATACAACCTGGTTTTCATTGTATTAAAGTGTTAAGTTTTTGGGTATTTGGGAATAAAAAATAAATAAAAGGTATAAAAATTTAAAAAATTTTTAAAAATGTGAATTCCCATTAACATCATTGCGGAATTCGCGGCTGCCGTTTTTTAAAATTTTTTGCGCGCATACAGGCTAAGACAAGCCTGCATTTTGTTCAGATGACCAGTGGGTAGCTGGGGTTGAGGCCTGCATTTCATTTGGGTGACCAGTTGGTTTGGAAAAAGGCTCCCTTTGTGGACCACCAACCTGGGAAGCTGGTGTGAAATTCCTGTCCTGGACTTGGGCAGGTGGAAAGTTACGGCCAAGAGTGGGAAACGTGTCTCATTGTCCCAGGCTAAGGACCCAAGTAGGAAGTTACCTCTCCGGTCAGGACACAGGAGTGACTGACTGACCTCTGCAATGAGGGCAGTTCCCCACACTGTCAACAAAGTGGGCACTGTGTGTCCCCTCCCCTTAGCAGGACTGCACTGCACCTGTTTGTGACAAAGGAAGCTTCCTAGAAGCACCCACAAAAACAAACAAACAAACAAAAAAAAAATCAAGATGGTTATGATGGCAACAACTTAACATGGGACATATCTAGCCAGTCTTTAATTAACTGATGGGCATAAGAACTGTAAAAGAAAATTTTATTAAGAGCTAGATATTGAAAAATCTTTAAAACAGGTTTTCATGACAGGCCTAGAGAAGGTCAAGAGCTTGGAGGAAAATAGTTATTAAAATCCACTTTGTAAGGTTTGAAGTTTAAAATGGTATACTTAAAAATAACATATATTTATATATAGAGGTATTTCAATAGAGATTTATACAGAAATACAAAATAAACCATATAAGTTAATGGACTTGATTTCTCTGAAGTCATAGTCTAGTCATATACTCTTAAAGAACAAAGTGTATATTGGGTAAAATTTATTTGGCGGGTATTCAACTTTGTCCAAACTTTTTCTACATACTATCGGATATTTTAAGATCTAGTAAAATGTTTAGATTAGTTAAATTTGGTTGAAGGTTTTGGTGAAAATGGTAATACATTTTAACTAATTGGAAATATAAAATGTTAATTGTTTTATTTGTAATCTGTATTGAATTTCCAACAATAACTTTGGGGTTAAGGCACACAAATGGTCTCTATATTTTTCTGTGTTATACAGTATCACCTTGTAACATTTTCTCTCACTTGTAGGATAATTTAAAGAAATTAAGTTCAAGTTCACTCCCCAAACAAGTAGCATACAGTCAATGATAAACAATTTGGGTGAATTTAATGAAAACTTATGTCTTGGCTCCTGTTTATGGGTATGTGAAATACAACTTAGTCATCTATAGGTCAAAACATAAAAATTTAAAAAACAAAAAGAGGGAGGTGGTATAATATCCTTCTGTATTCCAAACCTTTTAATAAATTTTCAATTTTGAGGTCTTGAAACTAACAATGGGAGGAGATTTGGATGTTCCTACAGGTAAAAACATCAATCTAAATGCCTGAAAATTACAACTTTTGGCTGTGCAGGATGGACTGGGAAATGCCAGCAGAGAGGCTGACCCATCTTGAACATTAAAGAAAAAGGAACCTCAGATTTCCTGAGACACAGACACTGAGCATCTCTCTGAATTCTATTTGGGATAACTGTTTATAATGTACCCTAATGAAATTTATCTTCCAGATGCTGAGAAACCTTCCTACCTCTTCCCTTTTATAGGAAAAAGAAAAACATGATGGTACTGAAGTCATTCCCTAACTGTAAATTAGAGCCAACTGTTATAGTGGTAATTTCTTATAAAACAGGTATAACTACCTTCTTTAATTGACTGATAGACATAGGAACTGTGAAAGGATAATTCTCTATTTAGAGCCAAATATAATAGTAAAGTCTTTATAAGCTGTGTAATTAAGCAAAATATATTAATACAGGAGAGTTCTGATATCAGCAATGGATTATTCTTCCAAGGAGATGTTGGCTGGGGGATCCAAGCTCCCAAAATTGTAAAGGCTTTTGCCTGTAAAAATGGGACATCTGCAAGGAGAAAGGTGGTAAGTCCCTGTTTTCGAAGACTTGGAGTAAGCATGAAAAAATGTTTTGAGACATCACATGTACAGTTGGCCTCTGAAATGCCAGAGAGCGTTACCAAAGGCCACTAAAGCAATAAAGCAAAATATTGGTCTCCTTGAGACAAGCAAGACTCCTCTGTCAGTATCAGCTACACCTCAACTGCCTGGAGATACTGTGCAACAGTGGCAGCCATGTGTCTATATATATCCCAAATCTAATTGGCTATTAACTTTCTCTTTGGAGGAATAATTCATGTCTGATGCCACAAGCTTATGTCCTCTAGTGGTTAGGAGATGATATAAACCACAATAAGAACTTGTCATCTTTTATAGAGAAACCACAGTTTGTGGATTAGCATACCATCCAAGCATCTGTGTCTATGCTCATAGCTTAGCTTGCCATAATAATTAGTACTGGTTAAATGCCTGTTCATCTAATTGCTTATGCTTTGTTAGTAGGATTAAAAAGGTATCCCTGGATAAGCTGTCAACCCATGAAGGGAAACAACCTGAACAGACTAGAATCCAAAATTTCATCTCCAGAGAAAATAGACTGTTTTTCTTCTCACCCACTTGTGCCCCTTTCCCAAAGCCTAGGGAACAACTTGCGGAAGAGGAAGCGTGGTAGAATGTAAGGGCTGCAGAGAGACAGGGGTGAATCATGAGACTACAGCAATATAGAATGGACTCTTATTTGATCAACATGCCTGTGCATATAAGATTGTCCAATTGGACTATGGGAACCTTGGGTTGTTTCAAAATTTGGACATAGATACTTGCTAATTGGTTTTACATGAATGCTAGTTACATTCATTGCTTATGCTTGACAATCAGCTTACTTCATGGTTGGGATTTTTGGATATTAATTGGCCTTAGTGTGAAAAGAGTTTCAGGTCTGACCTGCCCCCCACTGCCTAGATTCAAAACAGGCTTGAGCAGCTGGCTATTCAAAACTCGGGTTCCTTTGGGTTGTTAGCCTCGCCCATGGGCTCCCCTGCCTCTCAGAAAAATTAAAAAAATAAAATTAAAAGGGTGAGATATGGGAAAACTTATTTAAGATGGGTACCATTCTAAGCCAATGGTACCTCCTGGGTCACACCTATGGGGTGGGGTGTAGTGATGAAAAGATTTAGGGTTTGGCCCTGAGAATTGAGTCATGATGGATATTTAAGCAGACATCTTGGAATAAAATCTCTCTCTGCATTTGAACCTCAACCTGCGTACACTTCCTGCACGTTATTTTCCACATTGGTCGTCCCAGGATTAGGTGGGCCCCGCCACAAATCTTGGCGGTGACACCACAACATGTAAACAGGGAAGCCTTGAAGAAACCAAGATGGAGTTAAATAGCCATCTGACATGGGGTCGTTTAGACTTTGTCAGTGGTCCAAACCATGCTATTTTTAGGTCATCTGCCCATGTGATGGCATGTCTGGTGGTAAGCAGATTCTAACAGCAGGGGAGCCGTGTCTGTATGCACACGCTCCTCTTACTGACTACTATGACAGCATAAAACTGGGCAGGATACTTAGTCCACTTTAACAAATGGCTGTTTCTTGAGCACCTGGGAAAGCCTATAGACCCTGGGTCACTAATCACTAGGCTGTCGGGTGGGGTAGGGTCCTGAGGATGCCAGCACAAGCAGAAATCAAAGGCTGGGGCTTGGCACTTACTATACTGCTTACAGAACCAAACTCAGCCTGCTCCCAGGCCTCTTAGCACCAAGCAGGAGGCTCTGTGGCTGGTGGCACCCTGCATCTCTATGGATAGGCCATTTAAATGGGCCGATGAGCTCCCAGGCAACCATGACTGGGGAGTTTCTGGCTGCAGGCTGCCTGGAACTGCAGAGCTCAGTTAATTTACTGCATAGGCTTTGCAGGCTGAGAGCCCAGGGAGGTTTTTGGCAAACAATGCAGTCTAGTCAACAACCCTGAACTCCAACAAGCCATCTTCTCAAGCAGGAGAACAGCTCGGACTAGTGTGGATCCTGAAGGGTATGCTTGCACAGAAACACCCAAGGGCAGTGTGAGGGGGTCTAGGACAAATTGGAGCCACGCTGAGGCTGCAGAGGGGGGGAAGCTGAACAGACAGCGGGGGACTCGGCACCTCTCCTACCCTTCTGGGAGTAAGGATCGGTACAGAATGAAGGGGGGACCCTGAGTACAGTGTCCTTACAGGAGGCCAAAGAGCTCGGAAATAGGGTCCATCGCCCTTCCCAGCAGACTCCCAGACTAGACTGGGCTGAGAGACCTGGGCTGCAGGAAGTTTTACTCTGTGCTAAAGGTAACCTTGATCCCTTCTGTTTTAGCTGCTGATACCACAGGTGGTATCAGGTGACCTCACAAAGGAGTATGTCCTCTTCAGACCAAGGACAAAGGAATTGCTGTGCCCAGCTGCAGCCCTCCCCCCCCCCCGCCCCGCCCCGCCCCCATGCACCCTTTTGCCTCAGTGCCTGGGAAGTGCAGCTGGCAGCACATCTGCAGCCAAGGTCTCCAAACGTCCACCTCTGGTTAAATGCATACTGACATCTTCAAGGTTATGCTTTTCCTAAAGTCCCCTTCCAGAAATAGAAAAAGCCAGCTATTTAATAACTCCATGCAGATTCTAGTCAGGGGGTGGAGGGAAACTCAACTGAGGAACTGTCTCCATTAGATTGGCCCATGGCCATGTCTGTGGGCCATTTTCTTGACTGTCGAGTGGTGTGTTGAGGGCTCATCCCACTGTGGGTGGTGCCACCCCTGGGTAGGAGGTCCTAGGTTGTATAAGAAAGCAGGCTGAGCGCAGGCCAGAGGAGCAAGCCAGTGAGCAGCGTTTCTCCAGGCCTGTGTGCCTCAGCGCCTGCCTCCGGGTTCCTGCGCTGACTTCCCTCAGTGGTGAACTGTGACTTGGGAAATGAAGATAAACTGTTTCCTCCCCCCAGCTGGTTTCGGTCTCGGTGTTTATCATAGCAATAGGCAGCTACCAGGACACCATGCAAAGACAGTTCATCTCTCTGGGGTTGGATTTGTGTTTTAAGGACCTTCTCAGTCTCTGTTGAGATGTTCAGATCCCCTTGAAGCTTTGCAAACCCCCCGAGAAACACAGCCATCGTCAGGTTCAGCAGTGGCCACTGCCTCTTTTCTGTGCCTAGATAAGCTGAACTGGTTCTGTTTTAGTGGCAAAAATCTCTTAATTTGTCTCCCTGTGTATTTTCAAATCAGCTCCTCAAGCTTCAAAAAGCATCACCCAGAGTTCTGATGTCCTTTTCCAGCCCAGTGTCCAAACACCTAGAGTTCCCACTTTCCTCATTTATAATAGATGCTTTTCAAAGGAAATTATCTGACGGGACCCCATTTGAGTCTCCTCCTGGGGAAACACTTGGGCTTGTCTACTGGAAACTCTTGACAGAAAAGGTCCTTAGGGAGAAGCTGGAGAGGGAAGGGCTTGCTGAAGTATGCGCATGGGAAGTGCGGGGCTGGATTGGGAATCCCCTGGGGGGCAGGCTTCTGATCATGTCTATAAAGGTGTTAGGAGGCTTAAGTATGAAGGTTTCCCTTAGTGACACCCTGAATGTCGGCAGCACCACATCCTGAGCTGGGATCCCAGATGGATCAAAACGGAGAAAGTCCATGGGGCACCAGGATCCCCTCTCTCTGCTTCTTGCAGTGGCCTCACACCTCAGTGTCTTGCTTGATGCACCAAGATGGACTGTATCCACAAACGGTGAGCCCTGGCTTCCTTAAGTTGCTGTTGCTAGGTACTTCACTAGAGCAACAAGAAAAGAAATGAATGCTCTGTGCTTGGAGCTCTGTGGAAGGGAGTCCCTCAGCCAGCTGGGTCCTTCATCAGCCTGAGACTCACCAACTAGGGCCAACATCCCCCATGGCCTGACCGTCACTCCTTTTAACAGCCACCACAAGGTCGACAGACCGACAAGAGCTTCTAAAGAAAGCTTAGAACCTTTCTGGTCTTCCCCCATGACACATCTCCCAAATTCCAGACCCATCCAAAGATACAGGTGACAAAGAAGACCCGCTCTGGTGGAAGGAAGTGACCTCTCCATCGCTGGCACTGGGAGCTACTAATCTGCCCATGGGCACTGGGCCCACAGTCCTCACACCTGGCTCCCTAGGAGGTCTTCCAGCTTTGTGACTAGGCACCAAAGTCTTCCTCATCCCTTCCAATGTCTGACAGAGCTCTCCCTCCTCTCTTCAAGCCAGAAAGGCCCACATCACTAGCAGGATACATGGAGGCAGCTGAATCCCAAAGTGGAGGAAGAATATTACAGCCTGAGCTGCCTGGAAATGTAAGTAAATAAAGTGTCCAAAAAGATTGTGAGGGTGCAAAAAGGTAGATGTAAGCCCCATAATGGCAGGCAAGTGCACAGAGCAGCCCAGGTCCCCCTATCGGGGTGCATGGAAATCAATCTACACAGGCAGCCCCCCCAAAGGGCAAGCAGGATCACCTCAAAATACTTCCCACTGGAATCTGTACATGTAGAGGTTATGTGAAGGTCATTCAGAGAAGGCTGCTGGATACATGTTTTACCTGACATCACTTCAGATAGAAAATAATCTGCATTTTAACTTAATTCATACATGTATGATAACCAGTCCTGACTCTATCAGAAAATGAACATGTTACAGACTCATGGTTCCCAGTAGACAGTATTTTTTATTAATTTTTTTTATTTCTGTATGTGTATGAATGTACTGTCTGCATGCAAGTTTGTGCACCCATGTCATGCAATGCCGCAGAGGTCAGAAGAGGGTGTCGGATTCCCCTGGAACTGGAGTTCTCCTGGAATTGGAGTTTCAGACGGTTCTCGGCCGCCATGTGGGTGCTGGGGATCGAAGCCGGGTCATCTGTAAGAGTGGTCGGCGCTCTTAACTGCTAGGCCATCTCTCCAGTCCCCCCCCCCAGTAGACAGTTTTAACTGTCCTGTGAAAGTAACAATGTCCATCAAGACATTGATTAGCAACCTGCCAGGTCTACGGCACACTGCCAGGTCTATGGCACACTGCCAGGTCTACGGCACACTGCCAAGTCTATGGCACACTGCCAGGTCTATGGCACAATGCTTCTCCATCTAGACATTTTATGGAAACCTCAGACAAGCTCTAAGTCAAGGTTATTCTTTCTCTACAAACCCACTCTATTCACAATGATCTCTGTTAACAGACATTCCAGCCTCTATGTGATACTGTTTAAATTCCTCACCAAGGACTCTCAATTTCTCCCTGTAAATTCTACTCCCAATGGGCTCTTCCAAGCTCTCCAGCTCAGGGCCACAGACCTCACAAACACAGCAAACCACGTCTCCTCTGCTTTGCCCCTCAAACCCAGCACCCAGCATCCTTGCATGAGCCAAAGGGTGCAAAGTCTAAGTGTAGGTGTGTGCCACATGAATGTGCCAGGTAACTGGGACAGCAGAGCTAAATTAGGTCCTGAAGCCTTTTCTCAGGAAAACAAAGGGCAGGTTATATGTTGCTCATGACTTAGTTGGCTTGGGTGAACATGTCCCCCATCAAAACATGCACACAGGCAGCTCCATAGCATCAGACTGGTCTTGCAGCCACGGCTACAAGGAGGTGAGGGGTATTTCATCTCTCAACCCCATTCTTTACAGAATTTCTGTTGGATATAGAGGTCAAGATGGAGACCTTTTTCCATCATGAATATGCGACAGGTTCCTACCACAAAGTAAGGCTGAGTCTCCCCATAGCTCCGGCTCGCCTGGAACTCACTATGCATACCAGGCTGGCCTCAATCTCACAAAAATCTGCCCGCTTCTGTTCTGCAAGCACTGGGATTAAAGGCTTGTGGCATCATGCCTAGCAAAGGCAAGGATTTTTAAATGGTAAAAAAATATCTAAAATAGTCAAAAATAAAATAAAATAAAATAAAATAGTCCACATCACCTGATAAGGGAGGCTACTGCTACGTTGATCCAGAACGCTGACTTCATGGGATTTAGGAGGGAGAGAAGCAGTTTCTGTGAAAGAAGAATAATTTTAGTGTAACAAATGATAACAATCCCAAGTTGCATATTCTAACAATTAATTAGGATTAATAAGGAAACATTCTCGCTTATGTGGCACCATGGCATAAAATAATCTTTAACCATTAGTGCAGCTTAGATCTCAAATGTCCTTCAAGGTCCTTCCTTGTATGAAAGACTTGGTTCTAAAACAGTGGAGATTAGGAGTCTACAGAGTGTGCTTCCATGGACAGGTGGCCTAAATTCAGCTTCACCCACCCAGGGCTCAGAGAATACTGCAGGAGAGGGAGCAGAAAGATTATACAAGCCAGGGAGGTGATAACAAGACCAACTGGAAATGAATCCTATAAGCTCCTGGGACCCTGTCCATATGAACCTACAGGCCATAGGTATCAGCACACACAAGACCTATGCAAGCTCATCTGGACAATACCCAGCATAGAACTGCAGAAATGGGTAGCAGAACCCCAACCTTGGCTGAGGAAGTATTGGCAGATGATGGCAGTCGGGGGAGGAAGCCCTGGGCTTCTTTAGGAAAGGAACTCTGGGTAGGCTGACTAGAGCTCAGGGGTGGGCTGGCCCTGAGAAGCGAGTGGGGAAGAGTAGTTTGGCCCAATGGACCCTAGCAAAAATGGCGGAATGTGTGAACTCTAAGAGCAGGGGGAGGGATGGGGGGAGCGGGGGAGGGATGGGGGAGCGGGGAAGGCCCGAGGGAGGGAGCCAAGCGAGAAACAGATATAAAGGCGATTAAGGCTGACTGAAAAATTATGTACAAAATACATAAAAATTCAATAAAAAAACAAAAATAGAAAAAGACTTAATTCTAAGAGATGGAGACTCAGGGAAGAGGTTGCATCAGAAGAAGGGGGGCCTTAAATGGATGTCGGGACCTTTGCCTGTCTTGCTGCTGCTCTCGGGCACCGTGAGAGTCCCTTGGCTGCAGCACTAATCACTGCATGATGCTGCTCTGGAACTTCTGGAGTTGTAACTGAGCCGAACAGACCTTGTCTCCTTGTACAAGTTGCTCACCTCGTCAGTGATGAAAAGTTGACTGACAGCCACAAATAGACGATCTTTTATTTCCTTGACATTACATAATTTTGGAATTTTATGTACCGTGTGTGTGTGTGTGTGTGTGTGTGTAAAACTAATGGAACACTGACTTAAAATCAATTCCTTTCTTGACTCATGGGTCTTGTTTAGACACAAGAAGATCCCTGGGTTCAGTAGCTGACCAAGGAAAATAATCACAAAGACATGGGGACCGAGGTGTTCAGGGAGAGGCAGAGAGGTTTGGTTAAGCCATGATTTTGATCAAGGTAATTGCTAAATCACTCAAAATACTACTGAATAATACTAGCAAGAAACATTGCAGGAAGCTGTGGGCATTCACAGCTGAAGCAGCCATGCTTTGTAGAATTTTTTAATCTGACACATGCAATTCCAGAGGTACAGGGGAGGCAGCCCAGGTAAAATCAAAGAATGAGGATACTAAAAAGAGTCCCCAGACTTAGCAAAGACAAGAGCCTTTCAGGGCCCTCAGCAGTGGTGAGTAGGTTAACAATCTTTCCTTGGACTTCGTTTTGCCAGGCAACTTGGCTGGGACTCCCTTTCAGGGTGCTGAGGACTGGTGTGCTTGCCCTCCCTCTCTGTGTCCTCCCAGATCCTGCTGCAGCGTGACCCCAGCCCACCTTGACTACATGAAATGACATTCCACAAAGGGAGGCTGAGCCTGCCAGCATTCGCCCTGTACAGATGAAATGCCTTTTAAAAAATATCATAAGGGGGCTGGATAGTGGTTCAGTGGTTAAGAGCACTGGCTGCTCTTACAGATGACCAGGGTTCAAATCCTAGCACCCACATGTTAGCTAACAACTGTCCATAACTCCAGTTCCAGGGGAATCCAATGCCTTCATGTTTACACACATGCAGACAATACACTCTTACACATAAAACAAAAATAGTAAATAAAAACATTTTTAAACCACAAGGGAGAAAAAAATCCCTGAATATTAGTTTTTTTTTTAATTTTTAGATTTCTACTTCAGTTTATTTAAGCTTTAGGCAGAAGAGTAGATCTTTACTGTATATTCCCAATTTCTAAAACAATTATCCAAGCACTGATGACCCAGTTCTAGCTTTTCTAAAACAATTATCCAAGCACTGATGACTACCAGTGGCCAAGTTATTGCATTTGAGAAGTCAGTGTCCAGTTAGCCAGCAGCCTCCCAGTGCATCCGAGCTCTCTCTACCTCCCCACCTGTTACTCACGGGCTGTCCTGGTTTCGTGGGAACTGTACCCATAGTTTTCTTTTCCACTTTTTAACTTCATCTCAGGAACTGCTTTGCTTGTGTTCTGGTTTGCAGATTTCCTAAAAGTAGACGTTTTACAACTGAATGTTAAGGGTGCTGGAGGCCTGGTCTGTGTAATCACACTAGAGCCTTCTTAGGCATGGAACTCACAGGATGCTGTGACTTGGTCACAGCCACTGCTTGGCAGATGTAGACAACCTGTGTCCTCACACATTCCCATCCGTGATGGGCAGAGATGGGATCTGCCAGGGAAGGTACATAGACTCCACACCCAAGTGAGTACTCAGCTCCCAGAAGTTCCTGACTAAATAAAGCAGGAGTCAGTAACTTTTGATCCCTCAGCCAAATCCAACCCAGCCCTGTTGTTGTGAACAACTGGGATGCAAGCACATCTGCTGACCTTCAGATTATCTCGTGTTATGACAACAGGATAGAGTAGATGTGGCAAAGCCACAGTGTCCACTACATAGCCCTTTATACAAAAAGTATCCGCTATGTGACAGGCCCTTCATAGGAAGGTATCCACTATGTGGCAAGGCCCTTCATAGGAAAGCGAGCCAGCCCCTGAAACAGAGCAAAGGCTGGAGCCGCTTCCTAGGGAAACAAAGTTCAACAATGGATTGTCAGAGAATTTAAAATACTCATGCTCCAGCTGCAGAAATGGCATAGAGGTTAAGAATGTTGACTGCTCTTGCAAAGGAGCTGGGTTCGATTCCCAGCACCCATATGGCAGCTAAGAACCGTCTTTAAGCCAGGCGTGGTGGTGCACGCTTTTAATCCTAGCACACGGGAGGCAGAGGCAGGAGGATCTCTGAGTTCAAGGCCAGCCTTGTGTACAGAGTGAGTTCCCAGCCAGCTAGGGCTATAGGGAGACCCTGTCTCAAAAAAAAAATAAAAAATAAAAATAAATAAATAAATAAAATGCTCATACTCCTAAGAGTTTCTTATAAGGAAGCAAGTACAAAATCTACCTCAAAGATAACTCATACATGAGCAACGGACAAACAGAAGATAATCTGGTGACCAAAATGTGGAGGATTTCCACACTATATATGAACTGTGATGGACCAGATCTCGTATGTGCTCCCAGAGATGGTGGACACTGGAACAGTTTGTAGATAACAGTCCAAAGCCAGACATACAGCTGTCCTGGGCCCAGCCCTCACTGCTAGGAATACAGAACAGAACACTAAGCAGGCTGCCTCTTATGTTCTCCACAGGCACTTGGGAGAACACCCAGAGAATGAGATTCCATTGACTCTGAACAACGCAAGCCCCATATAAAGCTAAGAGGGAAAACAAATCTCCCAGATGGCCGGAACATGGCATTACGTCATCAGAAACCTCCGTTTGTGGGCCACAGTGTGCACATAGCTCAGGAAGCCAGGTGTGTTTAGATGCCTGTGTATGACAAAGTCTGTCCCTATAATGAATCTAATCTTGAGATGTGGAAAAAGATGTCAGAAAAATGGCACCTTTCAAGACAAGGGATGGAGGGTGATTTGGTAGAGAAGGGCTTCTGTGGCACTGAGGGCTCCCAGCTCTGAATTTTGGCAGCCACGGTCCTGGCACAGTTGCCTAAGAACACGACTGTGTGCATTTGCTACACTTAAACTTGTGAATGAAAATGTCAAGAAACCCATCATTTTGTGAAACAAATCTATACTGATAATTCTACTGGTATAGATAGAATAATTTATGTTTTTTTAAGCAAAAAAGAGAGATAACAAAACTGTTAGACAAACTAAAGAAAACCACTTCACAAAGATTCAATAAAAATTGGCTTTGAGCTAGGCATGGTGGTGCATGCCTTCAATCCTAGCACTTGGGAGGCAGAGGCAGGAGGATCTCTGTGAGTTCAAGGCCAACCTGGTCTACAGAGTGAGTTCCAGGCCAGCTGGAACTTAAAGGGAGACTCTGTCTAGAAAATACCAAAAAAATGGCTTTGAGGAAAAAAAGAAAGAAAACCACCAAAAGAAGAAACTATTAGACAAAGTAAAGGTGCTATTTGTTAGGCAAGTGTTAGCAGAAATAATCTTCAGAATAGCATCAAATCAAAAGAGCCAATTATGACATAAGGATTATTATGGTCCAGCTTGTACAAAATAACTGCAAGTACCTCTCTGTGTTTATATACATGGGCAAACATGCATTTAAATGCACACAGATATAGATAAGAATAATAACCTCTCGACAATAGAACTGTGGGTAAGCAACACTGTTTCTTATACCTTGTTTTTGTTTTTCTACACTAAATATGTATGGAGTCTATAAGAAAATACATATGGTTATTTTAATGCAAACACTATCTGAAAGTGGCTGGACTTCACGGCATGGACAAAGGGAAAGGAAAATACAGACGATGTGATCAGCCACTGAGCCTCCCCACCAAGCCTGCAGGGCAGGGCAAGCTTGTCTAATACAGGCAGTCCTACAGATGAAAGTCCTAGCTGACTGACCTCTACTCCACTCGGTACCCTCAGCCACACAATGAAAACATGGTCTCAAAAACCATCATAACTCAGTAAGATCAAAACCGCTACAAATCTTAGAGCAGAACTTAGCATGTATGCTAAGGGTGTCTGTGTGTGTGTGTGTGTGTGTGTGTGTGTGTGTGTGTGTGTGTGAGAGAGAGAGAGAGAGAGAGAGAGAGAGAGAGAGATCTTAGCTATTATGTCCGTCTTCCATTGTCAATATCAATCTATCATGCCTGTTGTTTTTCTTCATCCATTTTCTTTTTTTTTTTTTTTACATATTAAGATTTATTTCTGTATGAAGTGGGTTTTTCTTTTTTATTTTATTTTTTTCACATAAAATTTATTTTTATTTTATTTTAACAATCTAGACCATGTTTTCCCATCTCCATTCCCCCAACTTATCTTATCCCGAAGTCAAGTCTCCCCCAGTAAGCTCATGCATTTCTGCCAACATGCTTTTCATCCCTTTTCTAGTCTTTTCTCAATATTCTCCATGAGGAAGTTGGATGTTTTTTGAGGCAGAAGTTCACTGTTTCAGCAGTTTCTTTTGATGCGTCCTTTCTGAGTAGTTTGTTGTTCTTGTTGTTTTGTTGTTCTCTGTTGACTTGTTTCCAATTATGCATTACGCCCAACTGCTTTGGAAAAAAGCTCAGAGGGCCCTCATAAGAAATACTTTACAACTAGCTAATTGGCACCAGCATCCACAGATAGGGATATCATTCTCGTTGTCTTTCTGGACTAGTGTTTACTTCTCACTCAGCAAATGATGTCCTCTAGCGTCCAGCCATTTTCCCTGCAAAGCTTCATGATGTCACCTTTTTTTATTCTTATTGAATAATACATTGTGTATCATATATCACAAGATTTCTTATCCACTCATCCAGTTAGGGGCATTTGGTTGGTTTCCACTCCTTGCTATAGCGGAGAACGCTGAAATAAACATGGCCTAGTTGCTGTATCCTGCAGTTGGGGTGAGTCTTGAGGGTACATGCCCAGGAGTGGTATGGCCCGGTGGGTTCTGCATTATTCTTTTTTTCATTTGAGTCTTCCCAAGGTTTTCCACACTGCTTTCCAGTTAGTGGCTGTAAACGAGAGTTTACATTCACCACAGGAGAAGCAGTGGGATAGTATTCCCGACTGTATGTCCCCCACAGCAAGAGCACTCTCCAAGAGCAGCTTGGTATTCAAGTTTGTTATCTTGAGTCCAATACGTAGCCAGACTTTATTGGAGATAGGAATAGGATAGATCTTAAAATGAGGGGTGGGATTTTTGGATTGTTGCAATGATTCCTATAATGTGTTAGTTGGACCTGTTGGAATACAGGTTCTTGGAAGGACCGGGTTTCTCAAGACAATCTCTAATTCCTGCATTGGGTGAAGTCTCTCGCTCTTGTGTTTCCTCATCTTTTTGAGTTGTGTCATTTGTTTTCTTCTCTTTTGATCTTTTGAGGGTAGTTTATCATATTCTGGAAATCAATGGGCTTGTCAGCTGTATCTGTGGTGAAGGTTTCCCTCCACTCTGTGGGAATTTCTCTTCACTTCATTGATTGGTTCTTTTGAGATGTGACAGGAAGTTTTGAGTTATAATGAGAGACCATTTGTCACTTTGTTCCGACCTTAATTCTTTCGGTTGCAAGCTCGCTAGTCTGATTTAGGAAAGTCTTTTCCTATGCCTATGTTCTGTAGTCTTGTCTGCCTAACTTGTTTCTTTCGTCAGCTTACATGAGTTTGGAGTTTTTCACGTTGAGGTTTTTGATCCCTCTGGAGTTGACTTTGGTACCAAGTAGATAGAGGTAGAGGTTTAATTTCATTCTTCGACGAGAGGGTTGCACGCACCATCTTAGGTTGCCAAACACCATTTGGCTAAGAAAGATGCTGTCTTTTCTACCATTGTGTCTTCTGTGGCTCCTTGCAAAATAAAAGATGGCTGAAATTGTATGTGCTCAAGAAATTTGGATCTTCGGTTTTGTTTCCATTGGTCAACAGGTCTTGTTTTGTGCCAATACCTTCTTAATAGTGCTGTTTTGTTATGACCATATTTTCCCATGCTGTACTGATTTTTCTTCTGTGCTTTGGCATAGTGGATTTGATTCCTTTATGGCCGGTTAAGGTTATTATGTCAGGGTTATGAAGTCTGGTTCATAGGAGATCCCCCGTCCGCAGCGTTGAGGTAGGGACTTCATTTCCACATACAGGGGTTGTTTGGCTTAATTCGGGGTCTTGTTGGTTGTGTGTCCAATATTGCTAAATTCTTTAAGGGACGTTTTTTTTTCCAAACCTGTGGAAGAAACTCTTGGAGATTGGTGATTGGAATGGGTTAAAGTTCTAGGTACAAGAGATTTTGTCTGTGTAAAGGAATCGCAACATTATTTACAAGATGTAAACTTGTTCTCTCCATCTCATGACAATTGTACGTAGCGTATGTTTTCCAATCTTCTCCTCAGATGTGTTTCTTCAACCTTTCATTTCCTTATAAAGAGTTTATAAATTTTTTGTTGTAGAGATCCTTGGCATCTCTTGGTTAGGTTTGTTTCCTAGGCATCCTGGTTATTGTTTTTTGGAGGTATGAATTTGTTGTAAGTGGGAGGGTCTCGCTGTCGAAATTCCTCTTCTCCAGTTGTGGCTTCGTATTCTTGGTGATAAGAAAGGCCATTGATGTTTCTCTTATCAGACACAGCGGATTTTGTATCCTGCACACTTAGCACGTCGAGAGGACACTATTAGAGTTGTTTCTCTAGGAGTTGTCTAGAGCGGTTGGAAGGATTTTAACAGCACTATCCCTTATAGTTACAATCTATATTCAATATCATCTACATGCTATATATTTAGTGGATTAGACATTTAACTTCCTCTTTCCAATTAGTACTTCTCTCCTTTTCAATTTCCTTTCTGCTGAGCCTTTATATTGCTCTACGCCAAGTTGGTCTCCATATTAAAGGAACTTATTTTGAAGCTAGAGCTAGTTTGGAGAATAGGGACAACAGACCTTCTTGTTCATTATGAGCTCCACCTTTTACACACAAGGGGAGAGATTGTGTAGATCTATCGAGGATCAGGATTTTCTCTATGCGTAGTACGAGGACTAGCCATGGTCTGACATAAAGGAGCTCCTTGTCGGTTTCCTCGATATTAAATTGTGTTGGTCTTTTTTGATATCATATTAAAGCTAATGTTTACGGTACACATATTACATGCTCGCAAACTGCCAAATTTCCGCCATTTAATTTCACGCGGCCTCACTTGGGAAGGCGCACAGAGGCAGGTGGAGGGGGATGCTGGGGAGCATCTTCGGGCTTCGAAAGCGCATTTTCCTATGCAATCTTTTAGTTAGGAGATGAATTGTGTTTTTTTTCCTTGATTCCGTTCATGTGTTTGATGATGTTTATTGATTTTCGTAATGTTGAACCATCCTTGCATTCTAGGTAGTGAATCCAACTTGGTCATGTAATGGGATGATCTTCTTTGATGTGGGTCTGTACTGCAATTTGCAAGTATCTGTTTAGAATTTTGGCATCCTGTGTTCATGAGGGAGATGGGTCTATATTTCTACCTTTTAGATTGGATTTTGCTGGTTTTGGTAAATAGAGTAGTCATGCTTTGCTTCATAGAAGGAATTTGGGAGAATTCCCCTCTGATTGTAATCCAGTTTCAGTAGTAATGGTCATGCCTAGTATAGGTCCTTTTTGAAGTTGTTTTATAGAATTCTGTCAGAAGAAAAACCGTCGTGGGCCCTGCGGCTTTTTTTAGTTGGGAAGGTTCCTTATACATCCTCTATTTTTTCAATGTTATGGGGTCTGTTTAAGCTGTCGATCTCTTCTTGGTTGAAGCTTTGGTGATTCCCAGGGAATTTCAGATATTCTACCATTTCTTCTAGGTTTTCAAACTTTGGTAGAGTATAGGTCTTGTAAATTCCCATATGATTTTCCTGGATCTTTATCTCTTTGTCTGTCGTATATTTCCCATTTTCATCGTGGAATTGTATTGGTTTTGGAGTTGTTCCTTCTTCTTTTGGTCTAACTGGCTAAGAGTCTTTCTATCTTGTATTATTCTTTCAAAGAACAACTTTTGGATCTCAATTTGATTTTTTTTGTAATTGTTCTTGTGTTCTATTTCATTGAATTTCTGTTCTTATTTTTGTTATTTTCCTGTAGCTTGCATTTAGGGTTCACCATGTTGTTGCTTCTCAAGTGCTTTTAGCTGTAGTGTTAGATTTATTTTGTTTTATTTCTTTTTTTTATTATTATGTAGGCCACCCAGGGCTATAAACTTCCCTTAATATAAAGGACTATCAAACATTTTAAAGTATCCCATAAGGTTTTGTTGTGTTGTATTGTCATTGTCATTCAATTCCAGGAATGCTTTATTTCTTTCTTTATCTCTATCTTGACCCATTCATTATTTCAAGAGTGTGTCGTTTAATCTCCATGTATTCTGTAGGCAGGAGGGCTTTCCTGGTTTTATTGTTGAGCTTTATTGCATTGTGGTCTGATAGAATGCATGAAATTATTTTTCACATCTTTTTGTATTTGTGGATCTTTCTTCTGTTGTCCCAGTATGTGGTCATTTTGGAAAAGTTTCCGCTGGGTGCTGAGTAGAAAGTGGTATTCTTCTGGTATTAGGTGGGAATATTTGGTAGAGGTCTAGGAGGTCCATTTGGTGAATCATATCATTCAGTTCAGAGTCTCTCTGTTTATTCTTTTGTCCTGTTGACCTATCCAAAGGATCAGTGGGGTATTGAAGTCCCCTACTATGTAGTGTACTGGGGTTAGTGTGTGACTTGTGGTCCTGGAGAATTGTCTTTATAAAGTTTTGGTGCACCAGAATTTGGGGCATATATATTCATAATTGGTGAAATTCTTCTTGGTGAATTGTTCCTTTGATAAAAATTAATGGCCTTCTTTTCTTTTTGTCTCTTCTGTTTCTTTTACTTTGACGTCTATTTTTCTGATATTAAAATAGCACAACCTGCTTTCTTTTTTGGTACCATTTGCTTGGATATATTTTTCCATCTTCACTTTAAGGTGTGTGCCTGTCCTTGGAAGGTAAGATGTGTTTCTTGTAGAGAGCATAGCATGGATTCTGTTCTCTAATCCAATCTCCCAGTCTATGTCTTTTGATTGGGGAATTAGTCCATTAATATTTAAGGTTTAGACTGATAGTTTGTGTTGCTTCCTATTGCCTTATTATCCACTTTCAGTTTGGGTTTCAGTTTCTACTTCTGCAGTTATGCTTTCATTGATTTCTCTTTCTAGGTTCCTGGGGTTGGTTCTCTTTCTTCTGTTTTGAATTTCTTCAAGTTATTCTCTGAAGGGTTGGTTTTTGGGAATGTATTCTTTCAAGTTGTTATGTCATGGAGGTTTTTCTCTCTCCTTCAACTATAATTGGCATTTTTGCTGGGTATAGTAACCGGGGTTGGCATCTATTGTCCCTTAACACTGGGAATGCTTTGTCCACATATTTTCTTTGCTTTCATAGTTTGCGTTTGAGAAGTCACTTGTAATTCTGATAGGTTTCCCCTTATAGGTCACTTGTTGTTTTTCTCTTGTGGCTTTAAGGATTTTGTCTTTGTTTTGGGTGTCTAGCATTTTAACTGTGATGTGGCGTGGAGAATTTCTTTTCTGATCTTGTCTGTTTGGAGTTCTATGTGCTTCTTGTATTTGTATTGGTTTGTCCTTTTTCAGTTTGGGGAAGTTTTCATCTATTATTCTGTTGAAAATCTGATCAATACCTTTCTCTTGGGATTCTTCTCCTTCCTCTATTCCTATGATGCGGAGGTTTGATCTTTTCATAGTGTCCCACAGCTCCTGGTTGTTCCATTTTTGTGTATTTTTAAATTTTTCATAATCTTTCCTTGAGGTTTTTAGTTGTTCTGTGTTATCCTCCAGGTCTGATATTCTTTGTTCTGCTTCCTCCATTCTGCTTCTGAGGCTTTTTTCATTCCTTTCCTCTTGAATGGATGAGTGTTTGATTTCCTTTTTCATTTCCTCTTCTGATTTCTTTAGTGTTTCTATTTCTTTTTGGAGCTTCTCGATCTCTTTTTGTAGCTCTTTTGTTCGCTGGTTGGTTTCTTTATCTTTTTCAGCATGGGATCTTTTCAGTGTTTCTACTTCTTTCCAGAGCTTGTCATTTTCTCTCTCTAGGTCCTTCTTGAGTTCTTCATTCTCTTTTCTTGGTTCTTTGATTTGTTCTTTATAATCTTGTAGTTTTTTAAATATGTTCCCAATTGTGTTTCTGATATCTGGGTCCTGGGACATCCCCAGAGGGATCCCACTGCAGGAGTCTTCCATAGGGTTGGTAGAACTTGGTGTGGGATTATCCTGCCCCTTTCCAGTGTTGTCTCTTCTTCGTGATCCTGGCATATGGGCTTCTCCTTGCCTGTATTCCAATGTGAGTCCTCAATGCCTCTTCACTGTGTTGAAGGCTTGCTTTGCTTGCCTCCTTCAGATGCCTTCGTAATCCCAGTTGGAGGTGGGGGGGCCTCTTCAGCCCGCACCCCGCTGCCTTCCACTGGCCTCAGGAGATCTCCTCTTCATCCATTTTCTAAATACATTTGAGCTCTCTTACTGTGCTTTACAAACCGCTAAGAACTGAGAATAGAAACAATGTGGCACATGCAACAGTGCTCAGTCCAGGAAGTTGGACTATGATTTCCTGGTACCCATGATCAAGAGGAATGCTAGAATAAGTACCAGGGTCCATTCTTTTCTTCCCTCACCACAAGTCAAACCCCAAAGTGCTATTTCCAGCCGTTGTGGGATGGTGTCCTCAGAACACCAGGGACACATGGAAAACAGAGAGCCTGTCCCCTGGAATTGGGCAAACTCATCCCTTGCACTAAGTGTAGCCCAAAGGGACTTTAGCATTTCTGCCTTTAGGAACATTATATCTAATAAGTAATGACTGTCTACTGTGACTGCACAACACCTTCCACTAAACCCCTGCCTTGAAACACCCTGGGGCCTTTGTGACTGAGGAAGTCCTGGGCATAGTTAGCTTTAAAGTACTTGCAGCCACTTCTGGATGGGGTGGTAAAGAGAGGATGTTTTCAGTCCTGCCCTTCCAGTTCCTGGGACAAGCGCAGACACTGCCAAATTTATCTACCCAAGCAATACCACATGCCTTACAGGCATCTGCCTGGCTTGACTCTGCCCTCCCATGGTCCTCAAGATCCAGTACCTCTGCCCAGGTCCCCAGCCCTGACTCAAAGCAGGTGGGACAAGAGCTATCAACAGTCACAGTACACAGTGTCCTCTTGTGGAAAGAGTTTGCAATTTAATTGATCTGAGTTTAACAGGTATCCAAATTTGCCTAAACTTTGTCTACATATTATATGGTATTTTAGGACTTAGTAAAAGTAAAAATGTCTATATTAAACAACATTGGTTAAAAGGTTTTAATTAAAATGGTAATACATTTAATCTAATTGTAAATATAAATTGTTGTCCACATTTGTTTTACTTAAAATTTGTACAGCAACATTGTTTGGATTAATGTATACAAATGTTCTCTATAATTTTTGTGTTGTACAGTATCATCTTGTAATATTTTCTTTTACCTGTAGGATAATTTAACTTAAGGAATAAAGTTTGCTTCCCAAATTAACAACATACAGTTAATGACAAACAGCCTAGGTAAATTTAAGGAAAATTTACACCTTGATTCCTGCTTATTGGTATGTGTACTACAACTGCCCTTTTTGAGATTCATGGGTCAAAAAATAAAATCCTAAAATATAAAAGGGGGAATAAAGTTATATATTAAACCTTTTGTCAAATTTTTCAATTTAAATCTTAAAACTAACTGTGGGAAAAGATTTGCATGTCCCCACAGGTTAAAACGTCACCAACTTAATGGCTGAGAAAGAAAAGATGCAGCTTTGCATTGTGCAGGATGTACCAAGAAATACCAGCAGAGAAGTTGGCCCCTCTAAACAGTAAAAGGAAGTAAAGCCTCAGATAAGCATCAAACATCTCTTTTGATCTTATTTGTAATAACTGTTTATAATGAGTCCTAATGAATTTAACCTTCCAGGTGCTGCAAAGTTTTAATATGAGAGACTTTCTTACCTCCTTTTCATAGAACAAAGAAAATCATGATGGTAATGAAGTCATTCTTTAACTGTAAATTAGAGCTGACTGTTATAGAGGTAATCTCTTATAAAATTGGAAAAACTGCTTTCTTTAATTGACTAATAGACATAGGAACTGTGAAAAGGATTATTCTCTATTCAGAGCCAAATATAATACTAACATCTTTATAAGCTGTGCAATTAAGAAAAATATATTAATACAGGAGAGCTCTGATATCAGCAATGGATTATTCTGCCAAGGAGATGTTGGCCAGGGGACCCAAGCCCCTAAAAAGGTAAAGACTTCTTGCCTGTTAACTGGGATACCTGCAAGAAGAGAGGTGGTAAGGCCCTGCTGTCGAAGACCTGTTGTAAGCATGAGATCATACTTGCCAGTGTGCAGTTGGTCTCTGGAATGCCAGAGAGTGTTACCAAAGGCCGCTAAATCAATAAAGCAAAAATTGGTCTCCTTGAGTCAAGCAAGACTCTCTGTCAGCATCAGCTACACCTCACCTGCCTGGAAATACTGTACAATAGTGGCAGTCATATGTCTGTATATCCCAAATATAATTGGCTAGTAGCTCTCTCCTTGGAGGCATAATTCATGGCTGATGGCACAAACTTACGTCCTCTAGTGGTTAGGAGATGTTATAAGCCACAGTAAGACCTCGTCAGCTTTTACAGAAAAACTATAGTTCATGGATTAGCATACCATCCAAACATCTGGGTCAATATCAAGGTAACCTACCATAATAATTAGTACTGTTTAAATGCCTGTATATCTAATTGCTTGTGCTTCATTAGTAGGATTGAAAGGTTATTCCTGGATAAACTGCCAACCCATGAAGGGAAAGAGCCTGAGCTTATCAGAGTCCAAAAGGACATCTCCAGAGAAAGTAGACTGATTTGCTTCTTGTCCACCCGTGCCCCCTTTCTAAAGCCTAGGGAACAATCTGTGGAAGAGGGGGCATGGTAGAATGTAAGGGCTGTGATTGGGATGAATTGTGAGACTACGGCAATGTAGACTGGACACTTATTTGATCAACATGATTGCTGGATGGTGGGAGCCTTGGGCTGTGCAGGTTTGGGCATAGCTGCTTGCAAATTGGTTTTACATGAAAGATGCTTGTATTCATTACTTATTACCTATTGTTTAAAAAAATCAAATAAAAAAAAGAGTTTGCAAACATCAGTGGCTTGGAAAATGTCCTTCCCCTAGTGCCAGAGCAATCCAGTGTGGACAGTTCGGTCCACCTTAGTCTCTGACTGAGACTGTCTTAGGAGCCTGTAGTGGGTGTGGTTTCCAGACATCTATTTTCAGTACTTAATTTTGAGTAATATAAATCTTCAAATCCTACAGTTCTTTGCTTGAGTGTTGCTGGAGTTACTTGGTGTGGACAAAAAGCTGATGTGTTTTTAAACTTACCTTATTTCATTTTGATAACTAGATTCTGCAAAGAGAAGAGAGAGAGAAATACCATTAGAAAATGAAAATAATTATCTTAAAAATAAAATCTCCTATAGATGCCTAAGTTGTATTACACATACCCATAAACAGGAGCCAAGGCATAAGCTTTCATTAAATTTACCCAAACTGTTTCTCATTGACTGTATGCTACTTATTTGGGAAGTAAATTTTAGCTAGGTTCCTTTAAATTGTCCTACAAGTAAAAGAAAGTGTTACAATGTGATGTATAATTCAGAAAAATATAGAGACCATTTGTGTACCTTAACCCAATACAAATTATAAATAAAACAATTAACATTTTATATTCCCAGTTAGTTCAAATGTATTACCATTTTCACCAAAACCTACACCCAAATTTAACTAATCTAAACATTTCACTAAGCCTTAAAATATCCTATACTATATGGTGGCAAAAGAGGGAGGTGGGAGGTGGGGTAGTATCCTTTCTGGGATACAAATGGAAAACTCCGTGTTCCAATCCTATTGATAAATTTTCAATTTTTGAGATCTTGAAACTAACAATGGGAGGAGAATTTTATGTTCCCACAGGTAAAAATCACCAATCTAAATGCCTGAAAACATACAACTTATGGCTGTGCAGGATGGACTGGGAAATGCCAGCAGAGAGGCTGACCCATCTGAACATTAAAGAAAGAGGAACCTCAGACTGCCTGAGTCACAGACACTGAGCATCTCTCTGAATAATATTGGGGTTAACTGTTTATAATGGGCCCTAATGAAGTTTACCTTCCAGATACTGAGAAACCTTCCTACCTCTCCCCTTTATAGGAAAAAGAAAAACATGATGGTAATGAAACCACTCCCTAACTGTAAACTAGAGCCAATTGTTACAGTGGTAATTTCCTATAAAACAGGCATAACTACCCTTTTTTAATTGACTGATAGGCATAGGAACTGTGAAAGGATAATTCTCTATCTAGAGCCAAATTCAATAGTAAAGTCTTTATAAGCTGTGTAATTAAGCAAAATATATTACTACAGGAAAGCTCTGACATCAGCAATGAATTATTCTGCCTAGGAGATGTTGGCTAGGGGATTCAAACCCGCCCCCCCAAATTATAAAGGCCTTTTGCCTATAAATGGGATATATGCAAGGAGAAAGGCAGTAAGTCCCTGTTGTCGAAGACCTGGTGTGAGCATGAAAAATGTTATGAGACGTCACTTGCTAGCGTACAACTGGCCTCTGAAATGCTAGAGAGCGTTACCAAAGGCCACTAAAGCAATACAGCAAAATATTGGTCTCCCTGAGACAAGCAAGACTCCTCCGTCAATATCAGCTACACCTCAACAGCCTGGAGATACTGTGCAACAGTGGCAGCCAAGTGTCTATATATATCCCAAATCTATTTGGCTATTAGCTCTCTCCTTGGAGGAATAACTCACAGCGGATGCCACAAGCTTATGTCCTCTAGTGGTTAGGAGATTTTATAAGCCACAATAAGAACTTGTCACCCTTTATAGAGAAACCACAGTTTGTGGATTAGCATACCATCCAAGCATCTGTGTCTATGCTCACAGCTTAGCTTGACATAATAATTAGTACTGCTTAAATGCCTGTACATCCAATTGCTTGTGCTTTGTTAGTATGACTAAAAAGGTATCACTGGATAAGCTGTAAACCCATGAAGGGAAACAACCTGAACAGACTAGAGTCCAAAATGACAATTCCAAAGAAAGTAGACTGTTTTCTTCTCATCCACTTGTGCCCCTTTCCCAAAGCCCAGGCAACAATTTGCTGAAGAGGAGGTGTGGTAAAGGGCTGTGGAGAGATAGGGGTGAATCATGAGACTACAGCAATATAGTCTGGACTCATAATTGATCAACATGCCTGTGCATACAAGCTTCTCCAATTGGACTATGGGAACCTTGTGTTGTTCAAAATTTGGATATAGATACTTGCAAAATGCACCAATTACCTAATTGTACGGCAAACTGAGTAACATCAATGTTATCTGAAAACAACCATGTTATTATACTGTAGAATCCCTTAAAAATAAAAAAATAAAAAAATAAAAATAAAATCTCATTGATTTTTATTGACTCCTTGAGGACAATCCAATAGGTATTAAAAGTGGCCCTGCACCAAATTATTAAATGGCTCCTAAGACTAAGAGAAGTGGGATTCACTATAAGAAAAAATATCTCCTTTGGTAGGAGATAGTGAGTCCTTCTAAGTACCTTTTGCTTTTCCTTTCTTTCCCTCCTTGTTTGCAACAAGTCTAGGTTTGGGGTGTGGATAGAGAACTGCTGTGACCACTGAGAGTGCTCACCTTGTGCTACTGGTCAGGTGCAGTGAAATTATGCTATATCTTAGTGTAAATGTGAACATGATTGAACTTCTAAATTTCCTTGGGTGATTACTTCAATGTTTAAATGTATTAAATATTTTCCTCCAAAAGCATTTTCTCTGTATGCCCCTGGCTAATTGAGGACTGACTGCAGATGGCTGAGGGTGTTACTCAGCCTTCCTGGGGGCTTGGGATGGCAGTGTAGATTGAATTTGACAAGCTGTGTTACTGAAACTCCATTCTCCCAGAAGGGCTTGGATTTATCAAGCCAGCTGCTATTCATTAATTGTCCTGTGTGTAGCAAACCATCAGAACCGTAGAAAGCATCGTCTCATGCAATTACTACATCAGGCAGGAAGTACTAGTAGCACCATGCTTTAACAGAGGAGAGACTATTGCGCAGATATGTCCAATTTCTTTAATGCTATGTACCAATGGTGTCAGTTTAGATCACGGTGTCATTCCCCAATTCCCACTGTGAGCACTAATACACAGACACACAGACATACACACACACACACACACACACACATGCACACACACACGCACACACACGCACACACATGCATGCGCGCACATGAAGCTGTCTCTCTTCACGGTTGCTGCTTCCCATTGCTGTACTCTTGGACCAGAGGGAATCCAGAATTTGAAGCTATAATAATCTGCACAGCAAATCCCCAGAGTCTGTGTAGAACCTGTGTTGCTCACAACTCCACTTTCCTAACCAGGCCTTCCAAATAACAAGCTTTGCTAAGGTCTAGAAAATATCCATTTATCTTATTTTTTTAGGTAGTGATCTTAGTTCTTTTCAATTCTGATAACATCATCTGATTTACATCTCAAACTAAACTCAGAAAAAATTTTGTTTGCATTGCAGGGGACTTGGGCCTGCCTCTGTGGCCACCCTCCAGTGCTGGGGTAATTCACATGCTCCCACTGAGGTGGCAGTGAGGAGGGGCCTCAGGTCCATCTCTCTACACTGCCTCCCCAAGCCCCCAGGAAGGCTGAGTAACACCCTCAGCCATCTGCAATGAGTCCTCAATTAGCCAGGGGCATACAGAGAAAATGCTTTTGGAGGAAAATATTTAATACATTTAAACATTGAAGTAATCACCCAAGGAAATTTAGAAGTTCAATGATGTTCACATTTATCCTAAGATGTAGCATAATTTCACTGCACCTGACCAGTAGCACAAGGTGAGCATTCTCAGTGGGTCACAGCAGTTCTCTATCCACACCCCAAACCTAGACTTGTTGTAAACAAGGAGGGAAAGAAAGGAAAAGAAAAAGAAAACAGCTCATTCTTCCGTGGGTTTTTAATAACCAAGTTACATAAAGATAAAAATCCAAGATGGATCACAGAAATATTTTTGAAACAGGGTCTTGCTTATGTAACTGGCACTGTAACGCACTATGATAGCCCAGACTAGCCTCAAACTAGTGGCAATACTCCTGCCTCAGTTTCCTAAGTGTTGGGATTACAGGCAAGAGCCACTACCCTTGGTTCAGACCATCTAATATATATTTTATTTTATTTTATTTTATTTAAATTAGTTTTTATTGATGCTTTGTGCATTTCATACATTTTTTCCAATTCAGTTCAGGCTTATTTCCCTTTCCCTTCCCCCCCACCCCCACCCCATCCCAGATCATGCATTCTGCCATAACTGTCCTGCATCTTTCTCTCAGTTTTTTTTTTCATTTTTAGCTATAAGTGATAATCCATGAGTACAAGCATCCTTCATGCAAAACCTATCTGCAGGCTGTTGTGCCCAAACACCTACAGCCCCACCATCCAGTGGGGGGTGACAGGTTGTTTGTTCAATCAAGTTGATCAAATGAGTGTCCAGACTACATTGCTGTAGTTTCACCATTCACCCCAATCGCAGCCCTTACATTCTACCACGCCCCCTCTTCCGCAGGTTGTTCCCTAGGCTTAGAAAAGGGGCACAGGTGGATGAGAGGTAAAACAGTCCACTCTCTCTGGAGCTGTTGACTTGGACTCTGGTCAATTCTGGCTGTTTCCTTTCATGGGCTGACAGTTTGTCCAGGAATAACCTTTCGATCCTACTAATGAAGAACAAGCAATTAGATATATAGGTATTTAAGCAGCACTAATAGTTATGGTAGGTTACTTTAGCATAGACACATGTTTGGATATGTTAATCCATGAATTACAATTTTCCCCCCTGTTAAATATGACAGGGTCTTACTGTGGCTTATAACATCTCCTAACCTGTAGAGGATGTAAGCTTGTGGCATCAGCCATGGGTTATTTCTCCAAGGGGAGAGCCAATAGCCAATTAGATTTGGGATATACAGGCACATGGCTGCCTCTGCTGCACAGTATTTCCAGGCAGGTGAGGTGTAGCTGGTGCTGACGGTGGAGTCTTGCTTGACTCAGGGAGACCCATATTTGCTTTATTGGTTTAGTGGCCTTTGGTAACACTCTCTGGCATTCCAGAGGCCATCTGTACACTTGCATGTGTGGTCTCAATACATCCCTCCCATGTTAACGTCAGGTCTTCGGCAGCAGGGTCTTATTGCCTCTCCTCCTGTAGGTATCCCAACTTAGAGGCAAGGAGCCCTTACCTTTTGTGGGGCCTTGGATCCCCTGGCCAACATCCACCTGGTAGAACAATCCATTGCTGATGTCAGAGCTCCTGTATTAATATATTTTGCCTGAGTGCATAGCCCTAGGACTTTAGTATTATATTTGGTTCTGAACAGAGAGTAATCCCTTCCACAGTTCCCATGTCTAGTAGTCAATTAAAGAAAGCAGTTTTACCGGTTTTATAAGAGATTACCTCTACAATAGTTGTCTCCAATTTACAGTTGGGGAGCGACCTCATCATTGTCATATTTCTCCTTGTTCTATGGGTGGGAAGGCAAGGAAGTCTCTCATATCAGAACCTTTGTGGCACCTAGAAGGTAAGTTTCATTAGGACTCATTATAACTAGTTGTTACATGTAGGATCCACAGAGGGGTTCGATGTTTATGGCAATCTGAGGCTTTTCTTCCTTTGAATGTTCAGACGGGTCAGCCTTTCCGTTGCCACTTTTTGGTACATCCTACTCAATGCAAACCTGTATCTTTTCTTTCTCAGCCGTTAAGTTGGTGACGTTTTGTCCTGTTGGAACAAACAAATCTTTTCCCATAGTTAGTTTTAAGATTTGAATTGCAAGGGTTTGATGAAAAGGTTTCATGTCTTTCTGTATCCCCCCCCTTTTTTTTTAGCGTATGAGTCTCCAGAAGACAGTTGTATTATACATGACTATAGGGTGGAGTCAAGGCACAGATTTCATCAAATTCACCCATGCTGTTTTGGGTGACTATATATGATTAATTTGGGAAGCATATACAGACCATCTAATATATATTTTAAATTCTCACAACCAATCCATAGGATGACAGTTCATCCCATTTATAAACAAGTAACCTGAAAATCACCCCAGGCTCTATGGATCAGTGCTCAACAACCTTCTTACAAAGCTAGCAGAGAAGCAGACACCCCAGATTCTGGGATTTCCCCACCTACTCCAGATATATCAAAACAACCATGTAAGGCTCTGTCTTACCCTCAGAGCCTCCTCCATGGACATGGAAGACATGTCAACAGTTCTCACTTAAAGTCCAATGTTTCATGTAAGTGGCAAAACCAAATTCCTACCTCATGCAGACGGACAGGGCATTACTGCTCTTTGACTCCTTTCTAATCAGTCCCAAACCTAATGCATGGAGAAGCTGTGGCCAGCCCACTGACCTCAAGGTGAGACTAGGCAGTGTACAGAGACTGCCTCAGCAGGAGTGATGTTCTGTGGAGAGCATTCAGCACATAGAGCCTGGTACACACAGATACTCATCAGATAGCCGTCGGTGCTCACGAAATTAACAATGTGAGTGAGCTGACAGGTACCCAAACACTGAATCTCTGCTCTTAAGAAAAATAATTGAAGTGCAGAGGGTATTCAAATTGGCGAAAGGAAGACAAGGGAGGCAGAGTCAGCACGGAGAAGGTTCTGGGCTGTCACGTGACAAAGCATCCTTATGCACTGGGGTTTCCAGCCGTCAAACTCCATGACATGTCCCCTGTCCTCCAAACCAGGTGGCAGCTTCCATACAGCTTGCTGTGTTTAAACAGACTTTTTTCAGAAGAAATGCACAGGTAGAGAGGTGGGGGCAGGACAGACTTGGAAAGATGGCTCAGTGGTTAAGAGCACTGACTGCTGTTGCAGATGACCCAGGTTCAGTTCCCAGCACGCACAGGGCCACTAACAACTATCTGTAACCCCAGGTCCAGGGGATTTGACACCTTCTTCTGGTCTCCACAGGTATTGCATGCATGGGTGCACTTCAGGAAAAACACTCATGCATATAAAATAAAAATAAATGTATAAAATTTAAAGAAATACAGAATGTTTCAGTTAATTAATATGTAGTATTTTAGTTTGGTATTGTGTTCTTTTTTTTTTTTTTTTTCTTTTTGAGACAGTGTATCCCTTTAGTCCCAGCTGGCCTGGAGCTTACTGTGTAGACCAGGCTGGCCTTGAACTCACAGAGATCCACCTGCCTCTGCCTCCTGAGGGCTGGGATTAAAGGCGTGCAGTACCATGCCTGGCTTGTTTTCTTTTCTTAAAACTAGTTCTCAGTAGGTAACCTGGGGTGGCCTGGAACTTGCTATGTAGACCAAGCTGGCCTTAAACTCACAGAGATCAACATGCCTCTGCCTCCCAAGTGCTGGGCTCAAAGGCATGTGCCACAATGTATACTGTTTTTGACAGAAGACTTGGTTTTCTTTCTACCTTTGCATCAAGCTTCACCTAATAGGACATTTAAAGCAGAACAGGACACAGCCCTGTGGCACATTCAGGTAAGTGATAGTATGGAAAAGCAACTGTGTTGCAAATTATACATCACAGCTGCTGCTTCTCCTTGCAAAGGAGGACCAAAGTCAAACAATCTGTGACTCTAGTGAGAAAAGTCATCTCACACCTTATCAAACTGGGGAGACCCTGATCTCTAGGGAGATCCTCTGGACACAGCTTCCTCCCTAAGACGACCCTCTCCTTCCCTACCATCTTCCCAGGATTCCTGAAAGCCAGTGTCTCCTGCTTTCTGTCTCGTTTTGCTCAGTATTCTCTTTACCATGCCCCTACCTTTATGAAGGCATAACTGACAACTGAATACTACATGCATTTGCACTGTGATGTTTTGATATATGGACACATTGGGAAATGATTTGATAGGACTATTCTGTATATCCATCATTCCATATCTTTTAACAATATCCAAACAATTTACTTGTTTTCTGTCTATGAGTGTCCCCTGCATGTAAGTGCACCTGTGTCCTGCCATGCCCTCAGAGGCCAGAGAGGGGCATCAAATCCCTGGAACTGGAGTTTACAGACGGTTCTTATTTGCCATGTGGGAGCTGGGAAAACAAACCAGGTCCTCTGCAGGACCAGCCAGTGGTCCTAACCACTGAGCCATCTCTCCAGCCCCTCATGCCATATCTTAATCATTTTTTGAATGAAAACATGTGATTTATTTTTCAAATATGTAATACATTAGGGCTAACAATAGTGACCACAGTGCACAATAGGCTCCAGCATCCATTGGTTCTCGTTGAAACCTTACACTCCTCCACCACTGTGGCCCAGACTCCCATCCCTACTTCTGGGAACCACTATTCCATTTTGTTTCTATAAATTCAACTTTGGAGTATTCCATATGTAGGCAAGATCCTGCCATAAAATATCAGGATTTCCCTACTTCTGAAAGCTAAATATAGTCCATTGGGAGTGAATGTGTGTGTGTGTGTGTGTATGTGTATGAGTGTGTGTTTGTGTGAGTTTGTGAATGTGTGTGTGAGTGTGTGTATGAGTGTGTGTTTGTGCGAGTGCGTGTGTATGAGTGGGGGGTGTGGTCTTTATGCATTCTTCAGTTGATGGATGCTTGGACTGTTTCCAAGTTTTTGGTGTTTTGATTCTAAGGAACCTCCACACTGACTTCCATGATCTTACCTGTTTACATTCCCACCAACCACATGCAAGGGTTCCCCTGCCAGCCCTTCCTACCTCTGCCTTTGTCATGGAAGCCACTCCATCATGGGTGCTGTGACACATGGTTATGGTGAAGCGGGTCTTTTGAGCTGCGGCTAAGCTCATTCACTTCAACTTTTTGTCCCAACAACCAAAACCACACATAAATTTATATGGAAAAATACCTTTGTTTTCTTTCCCAGGGACATAACAGCAGCAGAATATTATAACCAGAACAATGATCAGAATCAGGAGTAATGACAGGGACACTGCCAGGAGGACGATGGCCCAGGTCGGCAGTGACGAGCCTGCCTTGTCAACGCTGTCTACAAGTCCAAAAAGAGAGAAATAGTTAGCGGCATTTGTACTTTTTAAGACTATGGTTCTGCTCAGCTTTAAGCTATTTTTTTTAAATGTGTGTACGAGTATATTGCCTGCACTTGTGTAAGTACACCCATGTCATACAATGCCCCAGGAGGTGAGAAGAGTGCACCAGATCCCCTGGAACAGGAGCTACAGGTGGTTGTTAGCCACCATGTTGGTTCTGGGAATTGAGCCTATTTCCTCCACAAGAGCTGCCCATGCTCTTCACCACTGCGCCATCTGTTGGGCCAGCCATGGCAAGGCGCCTTCTATGTGTTTAGGGACTCAGTACTTGGCCATGTCTCACACTGCCATATTTATCGCTACCAACATGTTTTGTGACTCAGTCCTATCTATCACTCTGGTTGTTGCCTTCCACATCCATTGCAGAGAAGTGCATAAGGCCAAACCAGCAAGGTAACTCCCTGGGGCTGGACACTCACTATCATGTTAAACAGCATTCACTTAATCACGGAGCAGGAATGAAGAACAGACCTGAGAAGGGTGGGTTCTGGATTCTGTGTCCCCATGCTTTGTTCTGGAGCCCAAAGGAAATGGGAGCAACCTTCGGGAAGGCCGCTTCCCAAGGACCTTGAGTGCGTAGTTTCCCCCAAGGCCCCACCAATGTCCACGACAGACTACTCCTCAGCCACGCTTTCCATGGCTCTTCAGAGCCACAGTTGTTAGTGTTGGCTTTCCCCCTCTTAACCAGTACACATGGGGCTGAGAGACAAGGGGAAGGTGAGGCAGAGCAAGCAGGACATGAAAGGAGATAACAAGGGAAGGAGGTGAAGGGAGCCATCTCGGCTTTTTGCAGACATGTCTTAGAGCTGGCACATTGGCTTCAGGTGTCAAGTAAATTCAAATTTTAGTTAAGATTGTGTGTAATTAAATATTCAGTTCCTTGGTTGCACTGGCTACATTCCAAGTGCTCTGTACCACGGACACAGAACATTCCCACCATCCCTGAAAGTCCTACTGGGTGGCAGAGTTATCTGCTGGGAATTACACTGCTGAGACAGCCTTAAACGGCTCTGCATTTCTCCCCAGCAAACATGAACCACACGGAGGCAAACCACAGACAACTGCACTGTTGCTAGATTGTGCACTGCTGTTCAGTGAGGTCTGTCACCCACCCTACAGCATCTCACTGTAAGCAGAGTGGAGGCTGGTCTCTAAAAAATTAAAATAATAGCTGAGTAAGGTGGTGCCTGCCTTTAATCCCAGCACTCAGGAGGCAGAGTAGGTGGATCTCTGTGAGTTCAAGCCCATCCTGATCTACATAGTAAGTTCCAGGCCAGCTGGAGCTACAGGGAGACCCTGTCTCAAAAAGACCAAAAAAAAAAAAAAACTAAAATAATAAACTTCATCTGAAGGGACATAACATTTGCTTTGGAACAAGAGGCTAGAGTGGAAAATCGCACCTGGCTGCCCTTCATCCCCGGAAAGTCTCCCGTGAAAACGGATCCTTCAATTATGACTTGCTGTTCCTGTGCCAATGTGAGTGGTCGGAATAAGGGTAGGAAAGTTAGAGACGATCACTTGTCCCAGCGTCCACAGTTACCAATTTCAATGATATTGAGTCAAGGGCCAGCAAGGGTCCAACTCCTATGAATGCACAGCTGGGGCTGGGGAGATGCTCAGTGGTCAAGAACTCATGCTGCTCGTGTACAGGACAGAGTTTTGTTCCCAGCACCCATGTCAAGCACCTCACCTCTAACTCCAACTCCAGGGATCCAATGCCCCCTTCTGGCCTCCATGGGCAATGCACTTGCATACAACACAAAGCTATGCACACACACACACACACACACACACACACACACACACACAGCCCACATAATTAAAAAGTAATAAAAATCTTTTTTAGATGTAATACATTTTAGTAAAAAACACAATCACAGAGAAGCAGTCTATTATGTCAGCAAATACACAGAACAATTAAAAATAGATTTTACCTCAACCACCTGAATTTTATAATCACCTGTAGAAATTTACAAAAACATTTTAGTCCAAGCCTCACTGTTGGAAATGTTTGTAATAGGAGTCAGGAAAAGAGTATTTTTGTTAAATCTTTTTTTTAAAGAGCTAGGCTTATCTGAGAACAAACCAGGAAACTATGCTATGAGGAAATTACATAGCATAAAAAGTACAGGGTTTTGCCCTTCATGTCATTTTTTTTCCTCTGAATTGCCTATATTTCTTTTTATTTCTTTATAGGAAACTAGGATATGTTGGATAATATTGAGTGTTTCTTTTTTAATAGCTTAAACTTACTATCATTTCAAATATCTAGGAAGTCAATATCTAGTTCTCCTAATTGTCATCTATTGTCAAACCCGCACCTACCTCAAGGTCAAGGATTGTGTTCTTATTTTTCTTATACCCTGAATACCCAGAACTTACTAAGCACGAGAGATAGAGTGGGGGCAGGGGGTGGATGGATGGGTATATGGGTGACAAAATAGATGGGTAGATGGAGGAAAAATGGATGGATAGATAGAAGGTCTGATTAGAAGGCTGAATTCTTGTTTGCCTCCCCATAGGGAGAGTCGGCTACACGGAGCCACAGCATAACTCACCTTTCTCCCCATATTAAGACGTCCAGAGAAGGCTGTAGTTTTTCAGGAAGGCTAAATCACTTTCCTAATGTCATCTGTTTACCTTTCACCCACCATCTTTCTGAGATGAGACGGGAAAGATAGAGAAAAAAGCATTCTCAAAAAAAAAAAAAACCAGTGTTGATGGGGGAGGGGACAGAGTTGTACTTTCCCATACTAAACCTCCCCAAGCCCAGAACTGTCAGACTGGCACAAAACAATTCTCACAGTCAGAGAGCAGGCTCCCACTTGCCCCACAGAGATCAGAACATCAAGTACAGCCTGGAATGCTCTGTACATGCAGATTCAAACCTGCCTCCAACAAGGCAAGAGGCTGGTGGCTACACGCTGGGAACACTGCCTGGCCACCTTCCTTCACTGCAGAGTCACACACCCTGTGACTACATGTTGGGAACACTGTCCGGCCACCTTCCCTCACTGCAGAGTCACACACCCTGTGACTACACACTGGGAACACTGCCCAGCCACCTTCCCTCACTGTAGAGTGTGTCCCTGTGACTACACACTGGGAACACTGCGGGCCACCTTCCCTCACTGTAGGGTCTGTCCCTGTGACCACACGCTGGGAACACTGCGGGCCACCTTCCCTCACTGCAGAGTGTGTCCCTGTGACCACGTGCTGGGAACACTGAGGGCCACCTTCCCTCACTGTAGAGTGTGTCCCTGTGACAGCACACTGGGAACACTGCGGGCCACCTTCCCTCACTGCAGAGTCACACACCCTGTGACCACACACTGGGAACACTGAAGGCCACCTTCCCTCACTGTAGGGTCTGTCCCTGTGACCACACGCTGGGAACACTGCGGGCCACCTTCCCTCACTGTAGAGTGTGTCCCTGTCACTACACACTGGGAACACTGCCCAGCCACCTTCCCTCACTGCAGAGTCACACACCCTGTGACCACACGCTGGGAGCACTGTGGACCACCGTCCCTCACTGCAGAGTCTGTCCCTGCTCCTCTTCCCACAGATGCAGCGATGAGATCATGACATCTGTTTTCCTGACATGACAATCTAGAGTTGAAAACCAGACCCCTGCGAGGAGGCGGGTAAGTGTCAATTGCATTGAGCCTCCTGCCATGGAGCTGGTCAATCTTGTGGCCCCTGTTTACTTTCTGGGTTCCTTTGGCCTCTGGTTCACTCACCAGTCACAAGTCTTGTCTCACCAGATTGTATAGACTCAAGAGATGTGTGTGAAAGTTCCAAGACTCTAAGGAAAAAGTACATGTCCAGATTACCATGGTCACCCTACATCCGAGGAGATGGACTCTCAAACTCAAGTTTGCAATGTCAATCTTCATGACAAGGAGCTGGCTGTGGTCAGACACTGAGGTCTGACAGGCTTGGACTCTCCTTGCCTAGGATAATGTGTTTATTGACCTACTCAACCTCCCTGCCCATGACCTTTCCTTCCCCTACTGGAGGAGTTAGTGTTCCCACCGTTTAAGAGGCCAGGCCTGACCTAGTAACTTGAAGGTGAATAGAAGACAGTTCATTATGAAGAAGGCAGACAGTCAGGGAAGGAGCCCCCCCCCTCCCCCGGATTTACTTTCACTTTCGCCCAAGGTAGCCTGTTTCCAGGCTTTTGGTCAAAATTGGCTCCCTCCATTTGTGAGCTCTCTGGCAGAAATTTCAAACCTCTTACCTCACTTTACCAATCAGGTTCCCACTTTCATAGGAGTGAACCTACCAGCATGATGCACCCCACCCCGTCCAATCCAAAGGGGGAAGGGGAGCCTAGTCCTGCTCACCCTACAGAATAGAAAAGCCCAGAGCCTCCAGGGGAGTAGATGGCACCCCAAAGCTGGAGCACCCGCCCCGCCCCTGATGCCACCTCTGTCTCTGTGTGCTGTGTGGAATGTTAGGCAATGGATGTGTGCAGGAGGGGGTGCCACTTCCTGAGGCTGATGATGGAGTCCTGAAGAGGGGATTCTTTGGCATTACTCACTCTCATTGTTTAATTCAATCACTATACCTGCCCCCCCCCACACTTAATAGCCCCAAATTGAAATGGAATAGGTATCCAGGAGCCAAGTAACTACTGCTGCTAGGACCATTCTCCCTTGGAATCTCACACCTCAGAGACACTTCGGTTGAAACCTTCTCTAATCTGGTGTATCATTCATGGGGCCATAAAGAGGCATAAGTTAGTCCTGGAACTGCACGGTTTTATTTTAAGAATAATTTTTCATTTATCATATTATATATATATATATATATATATATATATATATATGTGTGTGTGTGTGTGTGTGTGTGTGTGTGTGTGTGTATACACGTTTGTTTGCATATATACACACAACATGAATGTTTTTGTCTGGTAGAAAGCTAATGTTTTTTTAGAATAAGAGGATTCGTGGTTATTTGAAACAATCAATAGTAGCCATAATAAGTAAAAAGAATGATGGTGGACAAAAAGCAGAATCTTGGAATGATCACAATCTAATCTGTTCTAATCTATAACTGTGCAATAAGACACTTAGGGGAAAGAGCCGAAGGCACCTGCTCCAGGGCTCACCACAGGGAAAGAAAGCCCAGTCCTCTGCCTTGCCTCCCACTGTGTCACTGATCAACTCAGTCTACAATGACCCCTCCAGGGAGAAACGGCCCAGGTCTCATCTGAGATAAAGACGACATTGTAGAGGGTAGAGGGCGGGACGCATGATTCCAGTGACTGGGAGTTTTAGGGAGGGTGGGGACAGTGAATCTGAGTCCCCACCAGACAGTGACTAAGGGCAGTTATCTCCAAGCTCACATCACAGCTTCCTCCCTAAGCTTCTCGACACTGCCTGCTCCTCAGAGCTGCATGACTGGCCATGCTACTGTGTGCTTAACCCCAGCAGAGGAAAGGAGGACACCTTTCCCAGGTGATCTGAAAGAACAATAGGGCTTTAACAGACTGCACAGAATTTCTTAAAACCAATTGTGCTGTTACAAAGTGCTACCACCACCTACAAAGCTTGTGCCTGTGCAGAGCAGAGGCACACAGGTCTACAAGCCACTAAAGTCAGTGGTAACCAGTCACCTATCTGTCCTCCTAATAGATTGCAGCTTAGACATTTTAGTCTGATTATGTCTCCCAAGAACAGCAGCCCTGAAGGGAGGTATTACTACTGTCTCAGCTTCACAGATGACAGACCCAATGCTCAGTGAGGTTAAAGAATTTCTTCCAAATCACATAGCTGGAGAGCGGGGTAAGTGGCTCATCTCTGGGTCTGTGTGGACCGTAAAGCCCGAGCAGCTAGATCGGAAGGTAGGACCTTACAGACTTTTAGGTTAATCACTTCCAGGCTGTTTGGGGGGAGAACTTAAAAAAAAATCAAAGATCTCACACTGCATAAAAACCAGTTACATCAGAGCTTCTGGGAAGCAGTGAACCGTGCCAAGGCAGACCCCTCCAGTGACTGAGCCACAGACAGGAAAGAGAACTGCTTGGTTCATCTGCTGCCTATTTCCCATGAAGGAAAACTTAGCCTTGAACATCAGTGACATGCCCAGAGTGCTAGAGTAGAAACCCAGGATGGTCAAACTTACCACCCTCTGTGTCCCTGAAATTGTCAAGTCTCAGGAAAATGAATAAAATCCGAATAGATCATCCCATCCTACAAGATGCCCATGTGTCCCAGGAACCCAATCTCATGACCACCTTTTCAGTCTACACACAAGGAGCACCACAGTGAAGGAAATGAGCCAGAAGGGCACAGGTGCAAATCTGAAGACTCGTTTGATGGAGATGAGAGGGGCTTCTGCAGCCACTTCCACACCATCAGAACGTCCCCTCCTAGAGGGAACAGAGAGTCTCACAAGACGCGGGAGGACAAGAAATGTACGAGATTCACAAGCCCCTCAAAGACATAGAAGCACTAACAATTGCTGGGGGGACTCTTCAGTCGGGTTTCAAGGTTCAGAGTTCGAAGTGACTCTCAAGAATCATTATCCAAGCTGATGTGGGCCTTTCAGTGATGTGACTCCCTGTGAATCACTGACACTCCTGTTAAGAAACCACAGTAGGAGGCAGAGGCAGGCGGATCTTTGTGAGTTCAAGGCCAGCCTGGTCTATAGAGCGAATTCCAGGACAGCTAGGGATACAGGGAGACCCTGTCTCAAAAAGACAAAAAAAAAGAAAGAAACCACAGTAAACTCCTGGGTTCGCCCAGCCAGACCTGGGGAGAATTGTTTCCTTGGTCTGTTATCAGTGTTCTACCTGGTGAGGAAATATTTATTCCTGTCTCCCCATCACACAAGAGAGGGGCTTTTGATTTCTAACATCATGGATGTCTGCAACCCCATGGGTTTTTATGATTTCTATAACTGAGAAAATCCAGCTTTTAGAGACGAGCCCTGAAGATGACTTTGGTCTTCTCATGTGCCTTTCTTGGGTTTCTGTGTCTAAGCTCGCGCACACTTGGCAGGTTGACCGCATTTGACAGTCCTCTTCCTCCCCTAGGACATGGGTGCAAGACTGAGGTTGCCCCGCCCCAAGGAAGCCTGGAAGCACAGGCTCCTTGCCCTCAGCTCTCCGTGAACTTCAGGCCTTCAGGCCTTGGCCACTGGCCCTACAACAGGCTTCACCAGCCACTGTTGAATAAGGTCATCAGTTAATAAAATTTACACAAAACACACAACATGCCCCACCACCAGCTGCTTTGATCTTGATGAATAATTCAGAAATGAATTACCCCTTTGCAAATGAGTCCAATAAAGCAACACCCATGGCTACGCACTCACAGTCTCCCTTCCCAGCCCTCTAGCCTCCAGCTGCCACAATTAAGGTGCTGCCTTAGCCAAGGAAGAATTCTACTGATCAGGAGAAATTAAATACCCTTTCCTTCCCTTTCCTCTATAGAAGAAATGGATGGCAAGAAAGCTAATCTCTAAAATTCATTTCTAGAAGGTGGCATTGATCAAGCCAGGGACCTGTGCCGCCCTATGACCCTGTTGACATGTGAGCTTTCAAGGGTCAATTCTAGCCTGTCCATTTCATGCTGATGGAATTCCATCTTCCAGTCTTCCTGTTCAAATCCTGGATCAGAATTTAACACATCTAAGTAGCTCACAGTTGAGGTGAGTCAGCTCCTTGGAGAAGGAGCCTGTTTCAGGCTGGAAAAGGGGGAGCACACAATAAAGGTAGAGCTTCTGATTGGGTGAGTGTCCAAAAGCAGAAGGGAGATGTCAGCAAGATACCAGAGACACCTGCAGGACTAACGCTGGGCCAAGATAATAGAGAAAACCTGCAGGACCAACCCTGGACCAAGATACCAGAGACACCTGCAGGAACAACCCTGGGTCAAATGACAGAGACACCTGCAGGACCAACCCTGGACCAAGATACCAGAGACACCTGCAGGACCAACCCTGGACCAAGATACCAGAGACACCTGCAGGACCAACCCTGGGCCAAGATACCAGAGAAACCTGCAGGACCAACCCTGGACCAAGATACCAGAGACACCTGCAGGACCAACCCTGGACCAAGATACCAGAGACACCTGCAGGACCAACCCTGGACCAAGATACCAGAGACACCTGCAGGACCAACCCTGGACCAAGATACCAGAGACACCTGCAGGACCAACCCTGGACCAAGATACCAGAGACACCTGCAGGACCAACCCTGGACCAAGATACCAGAGACACCTGCAGGACCAACCCTGGACCAAGATACCAGAGACACCTGCAGGACCAACCCTGGACCAAGATACCAGAGACACCTGCAGGACCAACCCTGGACCAAGATACCAGAGACACCTGCAGGACCAACCCTGGACCAAGATACCAGAGACACCTGCAGGACCAACCCTGGACCAAGATACCAGAGACACCTGCAGGACCAACCCTGGACCAAGATACCAGAGACACCTGCAGGACCAACCCTGGACCAAGATACCAGAGACACCTGCAGGACCAACCCTGGACCAAGATACCAGAGACACCTGCAGGACCAACCCTGGACCAAGATACCAGAGACACCTGCAGGACCAACCCTGGACCAAGATACCAGAGACACCTGCAGGACCAACCCTGGACCAAGATACCAGAGACACCTGCAGGACCAACCCTGGACCAAGATACCAGAGACACCTGCAGGACCAACCCTGGACCAAGATACCAGAGACACCTGCAGGACCAACCCTGGACCAAGATACCAGAGACACCTGCAGGACCAACCCTGGACCAAGATACCAGAGACACCTGCAGGACCAACCCTGGACCAAGATACCAGAGACACCTGCAGGACCAACCCTGGACCAAGATACCAGAGACACCTGCAGGACCAACCCTGGACCAAGATACCAGAGACACCTGCAGGACCAACCCTGGACCAAGATACCAGAGACACCTGCAGGACCAACCCTGGACCAAGATACCAGAGACACCTGCAGGACCAACCCTGGACCAAGATACCAGAGACACCTGCAGGACCAACCTTGGGCCAAGATACCAGAGACACCTGCAGGACCAACCCTGGACCAAGATACCAGAGACACCTGCAGGACCAACCCTGGACCAAGATACCAGAGACACCTGCAGGACCAACCCTGGACCAAGATGACAGAGACACCTGCAGGACCAACCCTGGACCAAGATGACAGAGACACCTGCAGGACCAACCCTGGGCCAAGATACCAGAGAAACCTGCAGGACCAACCCTGGGCAAAGATAACAGAGACACCTGCAGGACCAACCCTGGACCAAGATGACAGAGACACCTGCAGGACCAACCCTGGGCAAAGATGACAGAGACACCTGCAGGACCAACCCTGGACCAAGATGACAGAGACACCTGCAGGACCAACCCTGGGCCAAGATGACAGAGACACCTGCAGGACCAACCCTGGGCCAAGATGACAGAGACACCTGTGGGACCAACCCTGGGCCAAGATACCAGAGAAACCTGCAGGACCAACCCTGGGCAAAGATAACAGAGACACCTGCAGGACCAACCCTGGACCAAGATGACAGAGACACCTGCAGGACCAACCCTGGGCAAAGATGACAGAGACACCTGCAGGACCAACCCTGGGCCAAGATGACAGAGACACCTGCAGAACCAACCCTGGGCCAAGATACCAGAGACACCTGTACACCTGTGGGACCAACCCTGGGCCAAGATGACAGAGACACCTGCGGGACCAAGCCTGGACCAAGATGACAGAGACACCTGCAGAACCAACCATGGGCCAAGATACCAGAGACAACCTGCAGGACCAACCCTGGGCCAAGATACCAGAGACAACCTTCAGGACCAACCCTGGATCAAGATACCAGAGACAACCTGCAGGACCAAACCTGGACCAAGATACCAGGGAAACCTGCAGGACCAAACCTGGACCAAGATACCAGAGACACCTGCAGGACCAACCCTGGACCAAGATACCAGAGACACCTGCAGCACCAAACCTGGACCAAGATACCAGAGACACCTTCAGGACCAACCCTGGACTAAGATGACAGAGTCACCTGCAGGACCAACCCTGGACCAAGATGACAGAGACACCTGCAGGACCAACCCTGGGCCAAGATACCAGAGAAACCTGCAGGACCAACCCTGGGCAAAGATAACAGAGACACCTGCAGGACCAACCCTGGGCAAAGATAACAGAGACACCTGCAGGACCAACCCTGGACCAAGATGACAGAGACACCTGCAGGACCAACCCTGGGCCAAGATGACAGAGACACCTGCAGGACCAACCCTAGGCCAAGATGACAGAGACACCTGCACGACCAACCCTGGGCCAAGATGACAGAGAAACCTGCAGAACCAACCCTGGGCCAAGATACCAGAGACAACCTGCACGACCAACCCTGGGCCAAGATACCAGAGACAACCTGCAGGACCAACCCTGGACCAAGATACCAGAGACAACCTGCAGGACCAACCCTGGACCAAGATACCAGAGACACCTGCAGAACCAACCCTGGACCAAGATACCAGAGAAACCTGCAGGACCAAACCTGGACCAAGATACCAGAGACACCTGTGGGACCAACCCTGGACCAAGATGACAGAGACACCTGCAGGACCAACCCTGGGCCAAGATGACAGAGACACCTGCAGGACCAACCCTGGGCCAAGATACCAGAGACACCTGCAGGACCAACCCTGGACCAAGATACCAGAGACACCTGCAGGACCAACCCTGGACCAAGATGACAGAGACACCTGCAGGACCAACCCTGGGCCAAGATGACAGAGACACCTGCAGGACCAACCCTGGACCAAGATGACAGAGACACCTGCAGGACCAACCCTGGACCAAGATGACAGAGACACCTGCAGGACCAACCCTGGGCCAAGATGACAGAGACACCTGCAGGACCAACCCTGGACCAAGATGACAGAGACACCTGCAGGACCAACCCTGGACCAAGATGACAGAGACACCTGCAGGACCAACCCTGGGCCAAGATGACAGAGACACCTGCAGGACCAACCCTGGACCAAGATGACAGAGACACCTGCAGGACCAACCCTGGGCCAAGATGACAGAGACACCTGCAGGACCAACCCTGGACCAAGATGACAGAGACACCTGCAGGACCAACCCTGGACCAAGATGACAGAGACACCTGCAGGACCAACCCTGGGCCAAGGTACCAGAGACACCTGTGGGACCAAACCTGGGTCAAGATGACAGAGACACCTGCAGGACCAACCCTGGGCCAAGATACCAGAGACACCTGTGGGACCAAACCTGGGCCAAGATGACAGGGTCCTGAGACACCTGCAGAACCAACCCTGGGCCAAGATGACAGAGACACCTGCAGAACCAACCCTGGGCCAAGATACCAGAGACAACCTGCAGGACCAACCCTGGGCCAAGATACCAGAGACAACCTGCAGGACCAACCCTGGACCAAGATACCAGAGACAACCTGCAGGACCAACCCTGGGCCAAGATACCAGAGAAACCTGCAGGACCAACCCTGGACCAAGATACCAGAGACACCTGCAGGACCAACCCTGGACCACGATACCAGAGACACCTGCAGGACTAACCCTGGGCCAAGATACCAGAGACACCTGCAGGACCAACCCTGGGCCAAGATACCAGAGACAACCTGCAGGACCAACCCTGGACCAAGATGACAGAGTCACCTGCAGGACTAACCCTGGGCCAAGATACCAGAGACACCTGCAGGACCAACCCTGAACCAAGATACCAGAGACAACCTGCAGGACCAACCCTGGGCCAAGATACCAGAGACACCTGCAGGACCAACCCTGGGCCAAGCTGGGGAGGGTCTTGAGTAAGGACAGTGACAACAATTATAAGGGAACAAAAATGAATATACACTAAAGTTGGAGGGGGTGAGAAAAGGAATAGAGACAGCGAGGGGAAGAGAGAGAGGGGAGGAAGGGAAAGGAGGAGAGAGAGGACAAGACAAGGGACCAGAGAGGGAGGGAGAGAGACAGAAGAAGAGAATGAGGGAGGGGAAGGAGATGTAAGGAGCCGCAGGCCCTAAATTGCCTGCAACAAAGTTGGCCTGCAATAAAGTTGGCCTGCAATAAAGTTGGCCTGCAATAAAGTTGGCTATGTGAGCTGACACCCTGAACCTTTACCAAGGACGTGCAGAAAGATCACAGGATGCTCCAGCCAGATGTTCCTGCTCAGCTATTTTGCAAAGCTGCCTCCCCCCTGGCACCAGATGGCTCCTGACGCCAGAAGGCTGGACTGACTGATTGTCCTGCTTCACCCTCCCCCTACTCACTCCCTGCTTTCTGCGGGATATATACCGCTGCCTTTGTTTAATAAAGCAGACCTTGACAATTCTGCTCGCAGGGTCTCCTTTTCTCTCTCGCTCATCTTACAGGTTTGGGGTCTCCTTCGGGTACCTGCGATTACTGCCCCCGCAGACAGGGGACAAGGAGGAGAGAAAGAAAGGGAAGGGGAAGAGGAGGAGGGGGAGGAAGAGGAGGAGGGGAGGAAGAGGAGGAGGGGAGAAAGACAGCCATAGGAAGAGGCAGAGAGAGAGAAGGGGAAGGAGGGAGAAGACAACACTAGGGAAGAAGTGGAGAGGAGGGGAGGGGAAGAGAGAGACAGAGGGAGGGGAAGATAAGGGAGGGGGAGAGAAAGAGAGAGGGCAAGGCAAAGGGAGAGGGAAAGAGGGGGAAGGAGAGATGCTTCTCAAGCCAAGAGATACCAAAGATTGCCAGCAGTCACCAGAGATCAGAAAGACACAAAACAGATTTTCCCATATATGCAAGCCCCACAGACCTGAACACATTAGCCCAGACATACACCCCCTCCAGACCTAAGACCTGCCGTGCTTACTATGACCTAGGGTTACCAGCCTCCATGACTAGGAGGCAATCGATTCTTGCTGTCTAAGCTGCCCAGTCTTGCGTCCTTTGTTACAGTGGCCACAGGAGTCTCATACACCTTCCACATTGTACTATGCCTGGGAGAGCAGATTCTGGCTGCCCCAGATACTTACACACCTGGCTAAAAACTCTGACAGCACCGCCTGGTCACCTCCTCTCACAGTACAGTAATGGCACCTTCTGGGACTTTGTGGTGCAGGGTCATTTGGTGAGTATTTGAGAAGTGCTTGGTACTATACACAGCTGTTCATTTTCCCTTGTTCTGAGCATTGAAAGGTTGGAGTAATGGTATTTTCGTGATAGGAAAGAACTTTGGAGACTAAGGAAAAAGTTCCTCTTAGCTTCTAATGTGGTCTTGATTAAGAGCGCCACTCCTGTGGGTCGTCCTTCCTCTTCTACAAGATGAGAGGGTTCAGGGATGTGTCCAGGGCTAGGACTGCAGACAGTGGTGCTCTCTTACCTGGTACCTGTGAAGCCCTGGATTCATACCCAGCACCACTCCTGCCCCACAAAAAACCTGGCAAGTCCATCTTCAGGCCTGCCCACATCACCCCTGTACTCCTGAATTCCTGGCCACAGCAACTCAGAGCTCACAGTCTCTTTAAAGTGCAAGGTTCGAATTTCCTGTATGTCATGGTAGATCCCTCTGGAAGATCTAGACCTTAATGTTCTGCCACTTGGTCAAGTTAAATGATATACAGAGATGCTGTTGTTTTTGGCCTTTTGAGACAGGTCTTATTTTGTAGTCTAGCCTGCCCAGAAACTCACCATGTAGTGCAGAGTGGCCTCAAATTCTCAGTAATTCTCCTGCCTCAGCTTCCTGAGTGCTGGGATTATAGGCATGAGTTATCACACCCAGTTTCGGTAAAAAAAAATTAAGTCAAGTATTTGTCTCTGAACTTGACATTTTTCTTATCTTTTTTTTTTTTTTTGGTCTTTTTGAGACAGGGTCTCTTTGTAGCCCCAGCTGTCCTGGAACTCACTCTGTAGACCAGGCTGGCCTTGAACTCACAAAGATCCACCTGCCTCTGCCTCCCGAGTGCTAGGATTAAAGGCATGCGCCACCATGCCCGGCTGACACTTTTCTTATCTTACATTAAGGACAAGTCTTTCTCAATGGTTTATATGGTTCACAATGAAGAAAAAGAAAAACTCTTAAGAAACTGCAAGAGCAGTGAGATCACAGAATCACTGAGCCTACGGCATCAGCTTGGCCTCATCGTCCCCCAATGTCAAGGTCACTGAAGACCCTCAAATGCACCCAGAATGGTCACTGTCTGGCAGGCAGGGCTCACTTACCAGGTGGAGGCTTACCCACAGTCAGGTTGACAGTTAGTGACTTGCTGGCCTGCACGCTCTTCAGGTCAGCCATGCAAGTCAGCGTCCCACTGCTCAGTGGTGTGAGAGTCAGGATGCTCATCGTACCACCTGCCTCCAGAAGGGAGAAATCACTGGAATGGCTTACAGGAACCTGGACCTCCCAGGAAATTTCTGGAAGTGGGGTCCAGCCCAGGGCGTGGCAAGTGACATTGCAAGGTTCGCCCTCGGTGACCATAAGGCTGTCACCAGGAATGTCCAATGTCCCCATAACTAGAGAGAAGAGAAAAACATGCTGAGGAGTCACAGTGCCTTTGATTCAAATTACATCTCACAAGACTTTCTTCCCAGGTCCCAGAGAGGCTGTGTCTGTCCTGGGAAACCACAATTCAGTTTTCATCATATATATGAGGTGGTTTACAAGAAGATACATAATTACAGCGAAAATGAACGAAGAAACATCACAGACCAGAGGGAGTAACTAACTATATGGGAAAGACAAGGCAGATGGCTGTGCACAGGCCACCTGGAAGGCTGGTCCATTCCGGAACAGCAGAATTCTCCAGACAGTCCCAGAAGCAGGAGCACACAGGGAATAATCTATATTCCTTACCCAGAGAGTCATGAAAAGCAAGTCTCTCCTGAAGTTTGGGTCAGTCGTATTTATTTTACAGATTTTGTGGTTAAAATTTTTTGAGAGAGTCTCAAACAGTACTCAAATCTGGCCTTGGGATCATAGGCATGCACTACCTCACATAGTGGTAAATTTAAGAAAATAACTGCCTTCAGTGTTGCCTTAAAATATGTTTCTGGTTATAAATGAAATCAAAATCAAATCGAATTAATCCAAATTATGTTTCAGAATTGTTGACATAGATAAATTATTCTTTAAAAATTTTTATTAAGAACCCACTTGCTCCTGGCAATGTTCACACTGTAAAGAACCCATCTGAAAATGAGGCTTAATTGTGCAGACATTACTAAAATAACCCGAGGGTGGGCCCCAGCAAAGACACAGCCTTAGCAAAACACAACTGCATTGAAATGTTCAAATCAGACATGCTACAACCACAGCCCCCACCCGCTCAGAGTAATGCAAAGAACACTGGACCAAGAATCAGACATTCTCTTCTCATTCATGGCTCTACAGCAAAGTTGCCCTACTTGGGGCAGGTTGCTGACATATTGGAGCCCCCCCCCACACTTTCTATCTTTTAATGGGATAATTTGACGAGAATCAGTGATTTTCAAACACCAGTTTGAAAGCTACTAGAGACTCGAAAGACCTTCCTTCATGTGGGTTACAATCAAATAAATTATTTTAAAATATTTATTTTAAATTAGTAATTGTGGGCTGGAGTGATGGCTTGGCAGCTAAAAACACTGTCTGCCCTTGCAGAGGACCAGGGTTCCATTCCCAGCACCCACATGGGAGCTAGCAAGCAGAGGTAACTCGGGTTCCAGGGGATCCAACACCTTCTCCTGACCTCCAAATACAGTGCACAACACAGATGCACTTAGGGAACACACTGATACACATAAATAATAATAGTACTTTGATTATAATTAATAATTGTAACTTGTTACATGTTGGATATAAATTAACATATTTTCACTAAAATAACTGTATTTTTTAACTAAAAATATAAGCCAAGTGACAATGTTTTTTATCTATGCAAATCTCTGCAAGTCTGGCTAGATTCTCAAACCAGCTGCTTCATTCATATGTTGCAATAGATGGCTTTGTTTGAAGGACACAGGAAAATCTGACTTCCACAGAAGAGTAGTTAGACCAGCAAACAGTGTTTAAAGGCCTTTTTAAAATAACCATGGCTACTTCTTGATGCTGTGCCAAAATTGAAGGAGTAGTGTTCTCTGAAATGGAGCAACCCCATGGAATCTGAAACTATTTCAAAGAGCTTTCATTTTCTCTCTAGCCAAGGCTCTATCTTGGCACTATGATTGGATCTTTTACTTTCATGATTTCTTCTCATTACACTGGGTCCTTTGGAAAACACTGGCCCCAAGAGTTAAGAACCCCTCCCCCAAGTGTGCAGCAGAAAGCTCCCCTGTGCACTTGTAAGCACGAAAGTGAGAATGAAAGCTTACCAGTATCCTTAAGAGAAGCCACCTTTGCAGCTGGAAATCAGTGCAGTGCGGCAAGGAGTGGAGAAGGGTTGGTCCCTTAAATCTGGAGTGTGTACCTTTATTTGTTCATTGTCTTGTTTTTTTTTTAATTTTTATTTTTATTTATGTGTATGAATGTACTGTCTGCATGTAGGTTTGTGCACCTGTGTCGTGCAATGCCACGGAGGTCAGAAGAGGGTGTCGGATTCCCTTGGAACTGGAGTTCTGGAATTGGAGTTACAGACGGTTCTCAGCCGCCATGTGGGTGCTGGGGATCGAACCCGGGTCTTCTGCAAGAGCAGTCAGTGCTCTTAACCGCTAGGTCATCTCTCCAGCCCCCAATTGTTTTGTTAATTGCTGTTTTGTTAGATGGTGTGGGGGTTTAAGATAACAAACAGCAGAGCTGAGAGGTGACTCAGTGGGTAAAGTCACTTGCTGCCAACCCTGGACCCAAGAGAAGTAAAGAACCGAACCTGCAAGGGTCTTCTGACCTCTACATGAACCGACCCTGCAAGGATCTTCTGACCTCCACATGAACTGACCCTGCAACAGTCTTCTGACCTCTACATGCAAAGTTTAGTATTTGTCAACTTGACTCAAGGAGAGACACCTGGGGAAAGGGAACCTCGATGAAAGAATTCCATCCATCTAATCAGCCTCGTCTATGGGGTTTTTCTTGTTTGCTAATTGATGTAGAAGGGCCCAGCCCACTGTGAGCAGTGCCACCCCTAGGCAGGTGGGCCTGAGCTGTGTAAGAAAGGTTGCTAAAGAACCTAGGGGGAACAAGCCAGTAAGCTGCCTTCCTCCATGGTTTGAGGTTCAGTTCTTGCCTCCGGGTTCCTGTTTTGAGTTCCTGTCCTGACTCCTCTCAGTGCTGGACCTGGTTGTGTAAAGATAAACCATTTCCTCCTCAGGTTGCTTTTGGTCAGTTTTATCACAGCAATAAAAAGCAAACTAAGATAAGTACAAAATAAATAAATGTGTAAAAAGCAATTTCTTATTCTTTTTTTTTTTTTTTTTTTTGGTCTTTTTGAGACACAGTCTCCCTGTAGCCCCAGCTGTCCTGGAACTCACTATGTAGACCAGGCTGGGCTTGAACTCACAGAGATGCATCTGCTTCTGCCTCCCAAGTGCTGGGATTAAAGGTGTGTGCCACTACACCATGCTAAAAACCTATTTCTTTAAGGATAACAGGCCCTGGGAGAGATGGAACTACCTCAAATCATAAGAGAAGTCTTTGAGATCAGGTCCTTTGGGCCCTCAGAAAGTAAAACATTTAGTACATGTGTAAGAATTAGCGGACTGCATTAGCACAGCCGTGTGAAGAAGCATCTTCTCTTCCTGTGTAAGAATTAGCAGACTGCATCAGCACAGCTGTGTGAAGAAGCATCTTCTCTTTCTGTGTAAGAATTAGTGGACTGCATCAGCATAGCTGTGTGAAGAAGCATCTTCTCTTTCTGTGTAAGAATTAGCGGACTGCATCAGCATAGCTGTGTGAAGAAGCATCTTCTCTATCTGTATACAAACAGGATTTGACTTTTCTTGTTGGCTTTCACAAAGGCTATCCAGTTGACAAATACATTATGCAAAAATTATCTCTAGAATCTCCACCCATATTTGAGATGACTCAAACTGGACTTAGGTCAGCTTGCTTGATTTTCCTTATTGAAGTATGAGGAAGAAAAGTAATCAATCATGGGGTAATTTGCGGGCATTTCCTCTTTCTTCAAGATTATTTTCGTAGGGAGAACCTGCTGTTCAAAGGGTCCTGTGGTATCAGGTCAGTGTAATTGGAGGGATCTGGTGGAGCTGTGTCCCAGCCCCATAGTCTCCTTGTAGAAGACCTTGGAAAGCTTTGATGTCGATAGACACTTGTTCTCTGTGTTAAAACCAAAAGCTACAATAACTACCAACACATAGAAACCAATGCTTGCCAAGCTTGGTGGTGCATGCCTTTAATCCTAGCACTTGGGAGGCAGAGGCAGGCAGATCTTTGTGATCTCAAGGCCAGCCTGGTCTACAGAGTGAGTTCCATGACAGCTGGGGCTACAGGGAGACCCTGTCTCAAAAGGCCCAAAAAAAAAA